>CH000298.1:1820199-1838446 GCA_000149265.1 Ciona savignyi | reverse complement strand
TTAGAAATGGAAAACCCGTGTCGTTTAATCCACGCAATTCCTTTAATTCCACCACATCAACGAGTAATATTTCCCCAAATCGACTGATTGTGGATGATTTACTTCTGGCGAATCTGCGGCATAGGAACCACATAAAAATCGCGAGACAGCTTGTATGGTGGTCCAGGATGGCAATCTTTACATTGTTATACTGTATAATTCTTTACATAAAAATATTTTAAAACAATATTCATTAGATGTTTTTTAACATTTTCTACCTGTAAATTAGTAATACCCTTCATTTAAGTGGCATAAACAATAACCGAGACAAGTTAACATTTATTACGGGGTTAACTAAGAGTTATGAGCGGTAGAATACACTTGCATTCCGATAGTTTCTAAGATTCCTGCGCTGTCAGTTTCAGTGGGTACCTAAAGTTCTGCCTTCGTTATTCGATCAGCTAATTTCCTGGATCGCTCATTACTTTGTTTGTTGGCATAAGCAACAGTGCCGAGATTTTTTGTCCTGGGCAACAGAACCCTTCGCCCCCTAAAGAAACGGAATACATAAACAAACAGCATGAATTCCCTTTTCAGACCGCAAACCCTCTGTGGGTTTTGAGCCACGGCAGGGTAGTAGCTTTGCACGAACAGCGATACCTTCAGCGGAAATAGGCATGCATGGTTGCCAAGACCCGGTCTTTATGTCTCTCCAGATTGTTTATCTGCGAAATAATAAAGTTTATTTGAGTTTATTTGACACCTGGGTAGCCTGACACCAGTGATATATCTAAGTTTTGAGTACGGGTTAAAGTCATACGTTATGTATTAAAGAATGGCAGGGTACCTTGAAATCTCACCCAACAGGTGTGCTCACGTGCCTAACTACAGAATTCGGCCATTACATTTAAAGCGAGCAATCCATCGGCAATTTATCAACGCCTACTTTCGGCAATTCGATGCTTCGTTTCTACCAAGGAAAGCTTAGTCAAAGTGCTACATGCGCTGACCCTTATCGACTTTCCTCGACACGTGGAAGTCGATTCGACAGCAGTTTGCTGCCGAAAGAACTTAATGGTAGGCTCACGGAATGCGTAACACAAAGCGAAGACATGCAGTTCATCAGTATATACCTAATTCGGCGCGGATCATATATAGTCATGTGACCTCATTCTTTTACGTACCGCAGCACAGCGCTTTGAGCGGATAGTTACATATGGGTACTTGTCAAGAACTGGTATAAATATTTCTACATAAAAATAAATTTTGCAACGACAAATCGATTAGCCCCTGTGCCCGAAGTCAAACGAAGTTCAGGATAAAAACAAATGTCAAAATTCCCATGTATTTGCCAACGTTTAGCGTTGTTGAGTGGCAGGTCTGAAACTCTTGCGTGACGTGCGATGGTTATTGCGGCCTGGGAAATGGCCGCTTAAGATATGTCTATTTAGATTGCTCAACATGCAGACTATCTTAAATTATTTTAAGAGACACGTCGTTAGAATTTTAGAGACTGTTTGTCCAGCCGCTTGACTTGTGTGACTCGATGGACCGTAAGCCGAAAGGTGATGGTATCGAAACTATCTTTGTACTAGATGTAATCTGACAATTATTCACCCTTTAAAACCCCTCTGTTATTGAACTCTTAAGAACAATAAATATTCCATTACATACTGATTTGATTAGTTTGTATATTTATATAGTTATATGCATTATGCCTTATTACGTGGTTTAAAACAAAGATTGCTTTAGTATTTAAGTAGCTTTATCTAGGCCTCAGTAACACGGGGTACCATACCCCGGTTTCAGAAATGGAAAACCCGTGTCGTTTAATCCACGCAATTCCTTTAATTCCACCACATCAACGAGTAATATTCCCCCAAATCGACTGCTGATTGTGGATGATTTACTTCTGGCGAATCTGCGGCATAGGAACCACACAAAAATCGCGAGACAGCTTGTGTGGTGGTCCGCGATATCAATCTTTACATTCTGAAAGCCTGCATCCGCGCTAATGGACCCGTATATTGGTTTGACGTAAAATTCGTTTACCCTTAAAAATAAGTATTACTCGAGGCTTTACGACTTTTTAATGTCGCTTTGAAAGCGGCTAATTTGCGTTGTTCGATACAGCACTTGGTCGAGATAACCGCGCCACCAAAGCAGCCGACTGAATTCGATCTTTATCTCTGTTTGCCATAAAACGGCGGCAAGCAAAGCGATGGCATTAAAGTGCATTAACGGGGCGAAGATAAACAGCGTTGTGGTGGGCCGAGCAACTCGTTTTATGCTTTTTACTTCAAAACGGGTTTTCGGCTTTGTCGAATATTAAGCCAAGCTCCTTTGAATCGGTCACATGACACGGCTGCACCTGTTCGCAATACTGTGGTGGTGTCGTACCGTGTGAAAACAAACATGGAATCGAATGGCGGGCAATGCATGCTGCAAGGTGTATATCCCTACTCTCGCGATCGAACTTTTATTTCACGGATGAAAGTGTCGCAAAGCTGCAGATGGATTAGACTTGAGAGTTGGCGCTAAAATACCCAAAATTTGTAATCTGTGCTTCGCGTTTAATCCTTTTCTAATCCACCGCTTTGTAAGTGTGGCAAAAAGTTCACGGTACGTATTAGAGACTTCTGCTAACAGCACCACACATACTGCATGCGGTACACACCCACTGATCAAAGTTTACGGACATAAACAGTAAATATACGTTGCTGCAAAAATGCTATTTGAAGTAAAGCGTTAAAATGCATTCTTAATCTGGTTGTTCTGGTTAAAACTTGAATGACTTTTTCGGAAAACTCGCGTTTTTTTCATCCCCGTTTAGAGACAACAATATTACATGTTCAGACGTTTCGAAATAATGATTTGTTTTATATATTTAGTCAAATAAAACATCATGATTATAATTTAATGGCCTTATATATTTTTTTGCTTAAAATGTGGTTAAAATCTCTTATAAATTTCGCGCAATTCGCTAAACTTAACGCTTGGGTCATTAATACCAGAAGCCTTTTGGTCGGCAGGCTGCGAAATGTAACAGGTCTGGTGATGGTAACTGACTTTGAAACGCCGCACGTAGTTTTATACTCTTGTTTACCCGCGCGCACACTAGACGCTGTCAAAGAGATTTGCCAACCATTTGCACGTTAACCCGTACGCTACAACGGTTCACACGCGATTCTATTTTTCGAGAAAACTTCCAACGAAATCGACATATTTATCTTAGTTTCATTGACGAACCTAATTTATATCGTTTACTGGTATTTGCGCGGTGCGCCGCTTATAATCTTTGCGTACGGCCGCATTTCGAAGGAGCCATTTATCAACGCTTTTTAAAAAAAACCGCAGCCGTTATTTTAAATTTCATTCTTCACACTAAAATAGAAAAAATATTAGAGACAAAACTAAACCGCAATAAATATTTCCTCTTTTCAATTTGGAAAAAATGCGGATGTTTAAAATGGAAAATTTCTTAACTGAAACAGATCTTTGAAATGACCTTTGAACACTCTATTTTTTGATATACTTTATGTAAAACCGTAGAATAAATAATTATGCTTTTTTCAAAAGAAAACGGCATAAGACAACTTTCAAAGCAGTTTGGGTAAGGAGAAATACACATTTGAGGTCTCGAAGAAATGAGTAATCCAAAGTCTAACGTATATTGGATGTAGCATACCGAAATGACAACGCCTAAATGATAAATACTAGTTATTTTAACGTTGGGGAACCACACGTCATCGTAGTTATGCGGAAAATTCTAATACGTAAAGTATTTGCACAATATTTTAGGTTTTAGATTGTTCTTTGGAGAAATTTCTATTTTTACCTGCTGCCGTTTCGTTTGCTTATTTGTCTCGCTAGAGAATGAAATTTTAAAAATTAACAAAAAATTCATTATTATTATTTTGGAATTTATGGGGGGGACTAATTTACTTTGAAAAACCTCAAGACTGTAATATGTGGTGTATAATCTAAACACAATGAATATATATCCGCTGAGAGTCAGACAGCGTCTAATCACTCATCGTTAGTTTCTATTAGGCCAAATTGTAAATTGCCAGCACGTACAGCTTAACTTAGCGCAGTCGTGTACTTAAACTACAGACATAATGTAAGCAAACTTGTAAGTAAAATGGCTAAATCCGATAAAATACATTTGAATCATCCTGTCTCTACGGGTGGGCCTTTTCTGTACTAAGATATCGTGTAGTACAACAAGTCGTAACAGTTTAAGACTGCGATTTGCGGTCAGATTATTTTGCTGACACAACAATTAGAATAAAGTCAGATTACGTTGCGAGCCGGCAACAGGCGACGTGCGACCGTCTACCAGATTCACGTTTGTTTATATACATATACCGACTACTTGAGAAAGGACGAATGGTGGAATTTGCGCAGCAGATTAATCCGACATCAAAGTTAACTTTGAAGTAGCGATTTGCCGTATATTTCCCGCGAACCAGTGAGTAAACCAAGCCAGTTATCATGTTTGGTTTTGTCAGGATTCTGTATTATTTTTTGGCAACACTGCCATAATTTTTAACGGAAAACCAGTAAAACTGGAGCAAATTTCTAACCAGTGTTGGTTATTTGGTTCTTTTTTGAATAGCGTGTTGTATAAGATAATTTGGTCGCGCTTTTTTCCTTAGTATCGAACACGTTGACCATTCGGTCACATGCTGGTCGCGCTAGTCAATGTTTTTTACCTTTTCAAGTTTCGAACCCTTGATGGGCTCGTCACCAGGACAGTTTTTTGTATACGAGTCGGTATATGTATCGGTCGCCTTGTGGCCACACGACTATGCACACGCAGGTCAATGTTTTACAAAACACTAAATGCTCTTTTGCTCCCTCTAACGACACTTAATTTATTCGTTACAGACGGTGAAGGCGTTTAAGAAACGCAAGTGCAAATGCCATGGCGCAACTGACACCTGTCCTCTGCGAACATGCTGGGAAGAGCTGGACGAATTCAGACTCACTGGCAACTACTTAAAGCGAAAATACGACGGCGCAGTACGGGTGACCGTCAGACAGGGCTCCAGAGAAATGACACTTCACACAACAGTCAGCAGCCACAAACCACCGACAAAGCGAGACTTGGTGTATTTAGAAGATTCCCCAAATTATTGCATTCGCAGCGAAGCGACAGGTATTGTTCGTTTTCTTATTTCAAAGATTTTTTTTTAGCTTTCCAACTTTAGCTTTCCAACTTTTTGGCTCGTAATCAAGAGCTTTTTTGTTTTGAATTGGTACGTGACGGTCACTTTAACCATTTTTTACCGGGCCCAGTTCCTAAGTGCCATCATTGCTAAGACGTTTTTGCTTTGTAATTCGATATATGTATCGGTCGAGTTAACAATTCGGCCACATGACCGTACCACCGTCACGTTTACTATTAGCATTAATAGATGCCCAATTACAAGAAAACAACCAGCAAGTGTTTAATTTTAATCAATAATATTTCTGTACAATAACTTTAGAGAGTCCGACTGATTAGTCTGTTGAATTAGTTCGTCGCCTTTCAATCGAAGGGTTGCGGCTTTGAAACTGGTTACTAGCTAGTCGGTTATGTCCTTAGACAAGGCTTTTTTTGAACATATCCCTGAACACAGCTGAATAATGGGTTCTATTAAACTGAAGAAACATGTGAATCATACACAACACACTACAATAGCTCCGGTAAGCCGACGGTGGGAGCGAGGTGTGTTAACCCCCTTGGTCTTTCCATTTACGGGGATAAACAGGAAAATGTTTATCTATCCTATCCTGAGACTTATAAATATTGTTGTTTTTATATTTATTTTAGTTAGTATCGGCCAATTATAGTAAAGCTGAGTATGTAATTGTTTATTTTACCAATAGGCTCCCTTGGTACAAGCGGAAGGGAATGCAACTTAACTTCCAAAGGAATCGACGGTTGCGCACTTTTATGCTGCGGGCGTGGCCACGACACATCCCGGGTAACCAGGACCCGAAAATGCAATTGCCGATTCCATTTCTGCTGCGAGATACGTTGCAAGTTATGCACTGAAACGCTGGACGTTTACACTTGCAAGCCCGAACTCGGGCAGGAAGAGCCGACGAGGCAGACCGTCAGTTCGTCGAGCTCAAATGCGTCTTCTGCCGCCCCCACCAGGAACTCGGGCACAACAGGAACCACCGCGAAGTCGCGAAATCGCGGCCGGAAGCGAACTAGAAATCGAAAAGGACGGAAACGAAAGCGGAAGGGTCGGAAAGGACGGAGAAGAAAAACGACTACCAGTCCCGTCAGAGCGAAACGGGGAGTCCCCGAATACGAAGAAGATGACGTGGACATGGACCTAATGGCACTAAACAAAAACACAGACATTTTTGAAACGGATACTGACATTTTCGATTATTCCGATTTAGGGTTACACTCAAATACTGTAATCGAAAAATCGGCTCAATCAAAACCGGTCGAATGGTTAGTGTACTGTTTCGATGCGTTAAAGCGTTTACTGTACGCCAGCATAAACCTAGGAAGCTAGTCAGTATAGCTATCCGTTCAAATGAAACATCACGCGTACCAAGGGGCTGGACCCGACAGAGGACCTGACTGAAAGGCGCTTTAGTCCGGTTTTATTATTTTTTTTGTATTTAATTTATAAATTGGTGTTGAATAAAACTGTAAGCACATGTACAGGTTATTAGCAGACTTGATTATAAAGTTTGTGTGTTTTAGCGGACAAAGACAAAGTTGAGAATCATACCTATGTGAATTTTGTGGATTTGAAACTGCCTATCATTACGAAATTGCCATTAAAACATTTTGCAACTCTATCAAATTTGCTACCTTACCGTATATTTCGTGTTTACTATAACCATTTTCGCCACTCGTTTTCTAATAAGCAGAAATGACCATCGTATGAGTGCAACGGAAAAGTGCAAAATCGAAGCTATAACTATTGTTTTGTTATGTATAATTGCCAGCGCTTTCACTTGATTTCCCTTTTCATACGTGCGTTTATTTTAAAGGTATATTAATTAAAGCCTATCGCAGTTTTTCAATGGTCATTTTTTAAATACAGCCCAACGGTACGATAAAGTGTAAGGGTGAAATAGGTGATTTTTTACTTTTAAATGTGCTATTTCTAGATTAAATACTTCCCATAAAGTGTACGCAGTGGCAGCAGAGTTAATGTTCGGTTGTATGTACGAGTACTATACTGGGATACTTCCGGATACGCACCTGTAGGATAGCACAAGGAACGATTGTATCCACAGGGTGAAAACGATTGACTCCAATACCGTAGCTTTAAATAAGCAGTTGTGAGTTTTGTGGGATAGGATAGGATATTCATGTTTATCCACGTGGATGGGAAAACCAAGGGGGTTAACACACGGGCAATCGTCAGATCACCTCGCGCCCACCGTCGGGTTACCGGAGCTATTGCAGTGTGTTGTATAATATATACACATTCCTTCAATTTGGTAGAACCCATTAATCCGCTGGGTACAGGCAATGTCTGTAAAGTGCCTTGTCCAAGGTCACAACCGACTAGCTAGCGACCAGTTTCCCACCTGCAACCTTTCGATTTATATCGCTAGACGGCTAAACTAACCGGCCGGACTAGGTACGGTGGTGTGGCCGAATGGTTAACATGACCAATACACATACCAATTATTCCAAAAACGGTGCTAGCAACAAGTCCATCATGTGTTTAAAACTAATTAAAAAAAGTACAAAAATATCTTGTAGGTTCAAACAAGCGTAAATGTTCAGATAAATATAACAAGTACACTATACACTACAATAGATTCGCCAAACCAGCTGCGCGGGCAAGAGTTAAACTGGCGATTGACCGTATTCAATCGACAAATTGTGTCTCTCCATGGAATTAAACGAATGAGGTATCATAGTCTACACCACAGTTGTCTACAGTTTGACAACCAAACAAAAACCCATTTTTAAGTCATAAATGCAACCCAACAGGTGAGTTAAAAAAAATAACAAAATACATTACGACTTGTGTCATCATCATAAAACAGTTTGAGTCGGATGACTCGCTGTCGCCCTCTTCACTAATCACCTCCACTCAATTCTGTTCTGAGCGAGTCGAATTGCTTCTTTGACACCCAATCCAAAATTTGGAAAGACAGAAACATTAGACTGACAACCAAAAAAACGTCTACTTACTTCTCTAGTTTTCTCAATCGCTACATAAGGAGCTGAATGTTGGTCTCTTGAGCAGTCTGACAAAAAGAGAATTGTCAGCTTCGAGCTCTGGTGTTTCAGACGTCTTCTTGGCGTTAGCTGGACGGAGAAAAAACGAACGAAGAGATACTTCAAAGGATTAACTGTGATCGTCGTCTGACGGATATGATCAACGAAAGAAAACTGAAGTTTATAGGATACATTCTGCGACCACCACCTCGACAATGTGCTCCTGACCGGCATGGTCTACGGTCCTAGAGGTCGTGGACGACTTGGGTATGATATAGGATAGGATAGGATATTCATGTTTATCCCCGTGAATGGGAAAACCCCAGGGGTTATCACACGGGCAATCGTCAGATCACCTCGCGCCCATCGTCGGGTTACCGGAGCTATTGCAGTGTGTTGTATGTGATAGACACGTTCCTTCAATTTGGTAGAACCCATTAATCCGCTGGGTTCAGGCAATGTCCGTAAAGTGCCTTGCCCAAGGACACAACCGACTAGCTAGCGACCAGTTTCGCACCTGCAACCTTTCGATTGAAAGGCGACGCACTTAACCGCTAGACCACCGGGCCGGAAATGTTAAATATATATATACCGGTAGGGTTTCTACCATTACTTGTACTATGCTTCTGTAGGCAATAACTGATCTTTTTTTAAATCTTGTAAATAGCAACGATAGAATTAAAGTTCGTAACTGTAAGGTCGTTTTACTTGTCTAATGTTGGTATGAGTAAGCACTACAGCTAACAAAATACGGTCCCGAAATATGGTAAAAAAATATTTACTGAAAAAGTAGACAGGCTAACTGATCTGGCACCACGTGTTAACCACCACATATTGTAAAGTCACATTAGGTTGTCCACTGTATTATTCTGCAGACAGATTACCTTACCACACTAATTACACTTTATGTATGGTCTGTGTTGTTTGTTTATGAGCGAAACTTATGATTTCGAAATTATCAACCATTCTTGTAATCAGTCTTCTGTTAAAACAGTATATTCTAGTCGGATGGGTACGCATCTACACTTTATTTGCTATTATACCCTTACCTTTCAACAATATTTTGGAAAGCTTTAGCACTATACAAGATGTATTTCACAATTACACTATATAAGCAATGGTTATACACGGCTTGCAGTACGACAACATTTTTTCAGTATAGGCATGGAATTAGGAAATCTATTCTTTATCCCCTTAAATGTCAAATCAAAACAAGAGAAAAATCAACTGATCGCAAAAAAAATGTTCAAAAATGAAAAAAAAACAATAAAAAGGTTATCAGATATATGTTGATTCAACAGTGTTCTTAATGTACATTTGATACGATGCGTAGATTTATTTAAATACGCAGGCATGTAATATAGAGATTTAAAGGAGCAATAAACTAATTAAGTATTGCCACAAAAATGCATATAGATCCACAAGAGTTCGTTGTGCTTACTCCCAGACGTGCTTTTCGCAATGGCTGACGGCCTGCAAAATTAAACATTGTTACATTATACGAACGAGTAAATCATACACAACACACTGCAATAGCTCCGGCAATCCGACAGTGTGCGCGAGGTGTCTGACGATTGCCCGTGTGTTAATCCCCTTGATTTCCCTATTTACGGGAATAAACATGAATATCCTATCCTAAAAACCCAGTATTGGTTCGAATTAAAATATAGTTTGGTGTAATACATGTCTTAACACAATCGATACGTTTCACCACCAGGAATAGCTAAATAACACTGTGTAAACCAGGGATGTCCAACCTGTGGCCCGCAGTGCGGCCCACCTGAGATTTTTGTGCGGCCCGCTAGTCATTTTCACTCCAAGTAGTATTTTGAACTTTGAATCTTAGCCTCGTTAAAATGTATCAGTTAGCTTTAAGGGACGCAGTAATAGTAGGCTATAGTATGAGAGCAACAAGAATACAGAATTATATATAACTATAAGACTCGGCGGCTCATTCAATTAATAGGTTCCACGGCCTATTGAAATATTTCAAGTGACAATGCGACCCACTACAATAAAAAGTTGGACATCCCTGGTCTAAACGGTGAATGTTAAACAACCATGGTGCTAAAATACTCACATTACACTCGACAGCAGTCTGTTGGTTCTTGCACCAGTAACTCGGCCCAAAAGTGCAAGGGTTGGCTCCAATCAATGTCTGATGAGCGGTCTTGCCAGGGCAAAGGTCAAGGTGCTAGAAGTAGGAAAATATTTGTAAAAACAACGTTATGAAACGATGAAAAATAATTTAACCTCGGTCTCAGGCTTAAGCCTTGTCGCTTTACCAATTATTTCATTTGGTCGGTTCCCTTTTAGTTTTTAATTAAAAATAAGCAGTTTAGACCAGAATATAGCTAACTGCCCTGTTGTCATCTTAGGACACAAACCATAAGTGTTTTAATTTCTGTTTTTATTTTTACAGAAATTGGGGAAGCTAATATTTTTTGAAGCAAAATATCACAACGGATGTTTTAAAAATAAAGCGATGATTATTAAATAGGTTGGTTTCTACCGAATCCACTATAATTTGTCTTTGTCACTCACCAAGCAGATGTAATCAGGGTCTGCAATGTTGTCCAGCATTTTAAGGATCTCTGGAGCGTACTGCATCACGAAATCATCACACTACAATTAAACCAAAGTTTTGGGATAAAATGCAGTTTTAGCCTTTTTTAAATATAAATAGGCTAATTTGTTTTCACTATCAGTACATTACTTGGAGTACTTTAAGTCTTTAACTATGAAAGTTGAAAGTATATGATAAGGGGGAGAAACTTGAAGGTTGTGCGATCAAAACCAGCCACCTGTCACTGTGCATGGCAGAACAAACTGTTGCATGAATACCATGGGTAATGTTAATGGGTCCTAGAAACAAGTCAGTCTGGGTGTTAGCAGTTATTTGACAAAAGCCAGTGTTATAAACAAGACGCACTAACACACCAGACTAATCTCTTGAATGCTTATTTAAACTATTAGCCTTTTAATTTTCACTGAAAAATAAACTACAAACAAAAATGAAAACACCATAATCGTACGGTTTGCTTGAAACTGGCTGGCAGTTGGTCACAGAGCCGATCAAGAGCGGTTTCAACTTCTTTAGATGTAGCATTGGAACCGATTTGTTGATCCAGAAATTGTATGACCAGCTTGCAAACGTCGCATAGTTCACCATTGCCAGATTTAAATGCAGCGGTCTGTAAGTTATAAGATTTTTGCATGTTTACCTGAGATTTTGGTGTGGATGCAGAACTGCATTCATAGGTTACGCTTGGATTTTGTAGGTTGGTTATTGGTATACTGAAAACGTTTTCAGCAAACGATTCAGGATAATTTTTCTGTCATTAAACAGCAACTTTTGTCAAATAAAACTGTTTTTGCATAACGTCATTCAGTATATTATGCTCAGTTAACAGTTTTTTAGATGTTAGTAGGTGTAATCCACTAACTTAAAGCAGAAGAGTGGAATTTTCTTTATTTTTTCTTTTAAATACTTAGAAACCGTTAAATCTTTTCTAAATCAATACCCAACCATCACTCAAAAATCCTGTTTTTAGAACATCCTTAGTACCTACCGAGCTAGAGCATAGCTTGAGTTCAGCACAGACTTTGCTTGGTGCAATTTGCTCGAGCAGAAGTTGAATGATCATGGGCGCGTTGTCATTGATGAAGCTGACACACTGTGGTTTCAACTCACCGGGAATTATCATGCACACTTTGTCGAGTGCTGCTATGATTTCAGTCTGTGGATATGTATGTGAAGCATTGATTTTTGGGAGATAAGTAAGTGATTCCTACTTTTTTGGGAGGCAAGTGAAGTAAAAGATTTCTATGTTTTTGGTGGGCAAGTGAAAGATTTCTATGTTTTTGGTGGGCAAGTGAAAGATTTCTAATTTTTTGGGAGGCAAGTGAAAGATTTTTATTTTTTTGGCAGGCAAGTGAAAGATTTCTATGTTTTTGGTGGGCAAGTGAAAGATTTCTATTTTTTTGGGAGGCAAGTGAAAGATTTATATTTTTTTGGGAGGCAAGTAAAAGATTTCTATGTTTTTGGGAGGCAAGTGAAAGATTTCTATTTTTTTGGGAGGCAAGTTAAAGATTTTTAATTTTTTGGCAGGCAAGTTAAAGATTTTCAAGTTAAAGATTTTTATTTTTTTGGGAGGCAAGTTCAAGATTTCTATTTTTTTGGGAGGCAAGTGAAAGATTTCTATTTTTTTGGCAGGCAAGTTAAAGATTTCTATTTTTTTGGGAGTCAAGTTAAAGATTTCTATTTTTTTGGGAGGCAAGTTAAAGATTTCTATTTTTTTGGAGGGAAGTAAGATTTCTATTATTTGGGAGGCAAGTGAAATATTCCTACTTTAAAGGATTAGAAGTAAGCTATGAATGAGCAAGGATCACTAAACAAAAAGAAAAATGATTGCTATCATTTTGATATCATTAAAGTGCTCCGAATTTTTTATTAGTCAGATTTTTAAGCAAAAAAGCACATAACAGCGCTCTTACATTCTGCTAATCAAAATAGAACGATAATGATCATTAAAAATGGTTCGCAATTTTTAAACATTTATACAAATTTTACCTATATTTCTTTTTAATCAATAATGGCATCAAAAATGTATTTTTCAAACTTAATTCTGTTATTGATAAAGAAAAAACAGTGTTTGGAATTATATGATACTTGCTGTTGAATAACAGCCATGCATCAGATTCAAAAAATTATTTATTTTGTGTTAAACACAGTTACAGTAAATTACTGTTTTAAATGACATATTTGTTTGGCTTTTTTATAAAAATTTCCATTTAAAAGTTTAAAATCATGCTTAATAGATCTATTGCTTAATAGATCTGTGTTTTTTATGCGGAGGCGTTTCAGAATGCTACTCAATTCCATTTTCGGTCAATATAACTATGGAGACTGCTGTTATAGGCAGTCTAAAGATAATAAACATTAAATAGACTACATTTTTCCTGCAAGGAATATATTTTACAAATCTACACATTGTGTTTTGTTTGAACTGCGATTAAGATGTTCACTGGCAGGATGGCTTTGTTTCTTAATGCATTTAGCCTGAAACCAGTGGGATTATTAGGTTCTATTAAAACTAAAAAAATGACAACAGCAATTATAACACAATGCAATTATTCCTATAATCTGACAGCGGATAGAGGTAATCTGATGATTGCCAGTGTGATATATCTACTGTGTTTTCCAATTCACAGGAAAAAAATGATTATTCTTCCCTTTGTTTTAAATGAAACGAGATAAAAGTTTCAAATTTGTCTAACTTACCTCAGTTGATACATTAAACACTAAACAATTTAACTGTTTGTTTTGGTACTTTCATTTGGACACAGACAGAACTATATTTTTTATATTGAATGGTTATTGGGTAAAACTATTATTTTGTATAAATAAGGGTCAGTAAAAAGGATTAATATACCTGTGTTTTCCCATTCACAGGAAAAAAATGATTATTCTTCCCTTTGTTTTAAATGAAACGGGATACAAAAATATGTTTCAAAATAAACGGGATAAAAAAATTTGTTTCAAAATGAAACGGGATAAAAAATTACAAATTTGTCTCACCTCAGTTGAGTTTTCCCCCAAGAGTTTGTCAACCTGCTGCATAACGACGGTGCACAGTTCACATGTGATGTCCGATTTCACTTTGGTTTCTTTCACCTGGTGAACAATTTGAAAATTTGCATTAAAATTAAACACCCACTCGCCAAAAAAACTGGGCAACACTACTGATGGAAAATAGGTAAACTGCTTATAAACCATATTGAAACTATTTCTAACCTTGCCTTAAACTCTGAACCGCAGAGCTGACCCTAACGATCTAATTTTAACTTAAGTGAGGAGTAACATCTTTATTTTACTCCTTTTACAATAATATTTACATAGTTTTACAGAGATTGATTATATATTGGTTGTTGAAATGAATGAGCAGATATTTCTATACTGCAGGAGCATTACATTATTACCTTGGATGGTGGAATGATTACTAATAAATAACTTTTTATTAAAAAAATTATCATTATTAACCTAAAAGAGTAAACAAAAATATATAAGAATTACTTGAACTACATAGAAGAATTTCTTACACGGGTCATCTTATACACAACACAATGCGACAGTTTTAGTAACCCTAGGGTGGGCGAGAGGTAACCTGACGATTGTCTGAGTGTTAACGCCCCTTGCGTTTCTTATTCACAGGGATAGAAAATCAAATATCGTCAAAAATACCTTGAAAGAAGTACAGAGGCCCAGAGCGTCACACAACTTAGATGGTGTCACTTCTTGAGCAAGCAAGTTGATGATAACTGATCCGTATTGGTCGATTAATTGTCGGCATTCCACTTCAACACTGCTGGGAAGGATCGTGCAAACTTTTTCCACAGCAGCAACTATCTCAGCCTATTCGGGAAATTTGTAAATTTAAGTCGTCAGAAAAGAGGTTCTTTTGGCACAAATTGCACATTTTGACCAGGTATGATTTGTAATGCTGTTTACTAAAGCAAAATGTTTTATTTATAGTTGTTTTTAATCAGCAACTATGTTGCAAAAAATTGGAGTTGATTTTATGGTCAATTTAAAGACTAAAATTTAGATAACAAATTCAAAACTTATAAATGTATCCTTTTAGTTTCGTTACAGCAAGGGTATAATAATTAATAAGTTGCATTCCAGTACTTACCTCAGTGCTGTTATTAGTCAGCAGATTATCCAATTGCTCTGCAACTAGTTTGCACAAATCGCAGACTGTTGAATCTGAAACCTTCAAATAAAAGAGAATATAACAAAAGTTACAGGAGGATAATAAACACGGCTCTGTAAAGGTATTATCTTTTTGCAATTATACCTTCACAAAAGGGGAGAAAATTACATCAGAATGATAGAAAGATGCATAAAACTAACAGGATAATATTTAAAAATGGCTCCATGGTGTATTGTCTTTAAGGAATGATTCCTTGACAGTGCGCTTTGTGATTCTCATTTACAGGAATAAAAATAAATATCTGAAAATATCCATCGTACCTTTTTTATTTACATGGATAAAAAATCATATTCCTAAAATATGAATTATACCTTCACACAAGTGCAGAACTCCCCTTGTAATTCTCATTTACAGGGATAATGAATAAATATCCTAAAATATCAATTGTACCTTGACAGAAGTGCAGAACGCCGCTTAAGTTTTTTATTATAGGGATAAAAAATGAATTTCCGGAAGTATTAATTGTACCTTTAGAGAAGTGCAGAGTTTGATTGCCCCACACAGCTCAGCTGGTGTGACTTCTTGAGCAAGCAAGTTGATGATCATTGATCCGTATTGGTCGATTAATTGTCGGCATTCAACTTGAACACTGCTGGGAAGGATCGTGCAAACTTTTTTGACAGCGGCAATTATTTCGGCCTGATGAGAGGGATATGTATTTAGGTCTCACAGCAAAAAACAAAATGTTGGTTAAGAAATGCTGGTTGCATTACTGACTGATTTTTGTCATTTATACAATGATTATACTTAAAGTTAAATACCTTAACTGCTGATCAGTAACGTAAAACTTGACTATTATTTGCAGTAACGGAAAGTAATACGAAAAATGATAGCAATGTGATTAATTTTTTTTAAATATTTATGGGGGCCGTGAGCATCTTTCTAGGCGCAACATTTAATGACTTATCAATTGTGTATCAAGGCTAGTTGTTTGCCGATTTACCCTCCAAATGTTTTGTCCTTTTCTGCATTGATTTAACTGCATTGATTTTTTGGTAAACACGATTGTAACTTGTAACATAATAATTGTTTCAAACATTGATAGGGCCACCAATATTTCAAAGAAACAAAATGGGCCGCCAGGTCAAAAAGTTTGAGAACCACTGTATTAAACCAAGTGGCAATGGCATACCTACCTCGGTACTGTTTTTCTTTAGCAAGTTGTCCAGCTGGGTTGCAACCAATTCGCACAGCTCGCATGTTGTGGAGTCGGATACCTGATAAACAACAGCAATTGACACATAAGCATGGTTATACAACATTAAACATATAGTGGTATAACAACGAATAATTCTTTAAAATAAAGAATACAAAATACAGTTGTAAAGAAGAATTGTCCGGTCGGTTAGTCTGGTGGTTTAGTGCGACGCCTTTCAACCGAACAGTTTAAGGTCGCGACTGGTCGCTAGCTAGTCGGTTGTGTCCTTAGGCAAGGCACTTACCGGACATTGCCTGAACCCAGCGGATTAATGGGTTCTACTAAATTAAAGGAAAGTGTGATTCATACACAACACACTGCAATAGGTTAACCTATCCAGTAACCCGACGGTGGACGTGAGGTAATCTGACGATTGCGTGTGAGTTAACCCCCATGGTTTCCCAATTATGGGGATAAACATGAATATCCTATCCTCCTATCCTAAGAAATTAACACCAGGAACAGGATGAAACGCGGATGCGTAATTCTCACAGGATAATATTTAAACAGGGCTCCATGGTGTATTATCTTTCGGAAATCATTCCTTGACGGCGTCATTTGTGTTTCTCATTTCCTGGGATAAAAAAATTCAAAAATATGAAAAATACCTTGAAAGAAGTGCAGAGTTTGATTGCCCCACACAGCTCAGCTGGTGTGACTTCTTGAGCAAGCAGGTTGATGATCATTGATCCGTATTGGTCGATTAATTGTCGGCATTCAACTTGGACATTGCTGGGCAGGATTGTGCAAACTTTTTCGACAGCGGCAATTATTTCAGCCTATTGGAATGAATATAAATTTAAGTCTCACAGAAAAACCAAACTCCAAAATATGGGTTAAGAAATGTTGGTGGCATTACTGACTGATGTTTGTCATTTATACCAGCGGTTATTATTTTTTTACGTTTACAGACCATTTAAAAAACCTAAATGCAGTTCGGTACTTAAAATGTGTTGATTATTGGTAGTAACTGAAAATAATTCGAAAAATGATGGCAATGAGACTAAAGCGTATTTTATATTTATTAGGAAGATATATTAAAATTGTTGGGTTACCAACATATTGGGTTGTGTATTTTCTTCTGATCACAAAAAAATAATGTGAATCGACATTTGAATACCACAAAACTGGTTTAAAACAAATGTATTAGTGACCCTGCATTACTCGCGATCTTAATAAAAATATTACGTTTTAAACTGTGACCGTCCAATATTAAAATACAGTTCTGCCTGTGTTCAACAGCAAAATTTCACAACACATATAACACTAGAATGTTTAATTGTTTAATCTTTAATGGCCCTCTTTATTTATACAAAATATTAGTTTTACACTGTAACCATCCAATATAAAAATATCGTTCCGTCTGTATCTAAAAGAAAATACCAAAACAAAAGTTACAGTCGAATTGACAAGTGTTTAATGTATCTGACATGATTTAACTTAAACCAAGTGGCAATGGTAGACTTACCTCGGTACTGTTTTTCTTTAGCAAGTTGTCCAGCTGGGTTGCAACCAATTCGCACAGCTCGCATGTTGTGGAATCAGATACCTGATGAACAACAGCAATTGACACATAATAAGTGTGGTAATACAAGACTTAATATTGGTATATCAAAGGATAGTTCTGTCAAAAAAACAGTTGTAAATAAGAAATTTATACCAGAACGATAGGCAGATGCCATGATACATTTACAAAAAGTAAGGATCTGCAAAAACATCATTAAATGTTTAACATTTTTACAAACACATATTGACAGTAGTCTGCAGAAACTTTTTTAAAATTGAATAAAGCAGATGCAAACCGTTTTATATGCGGGGTGTTCTACATAATGGTGGTGTCATAATATAAACTATCTGCTGTAATTGTTTTCTTTCAGGCCAAAAAATGCAAACAAAGTTCCGAACAGATTATTTTAAGAAAAAGCCATTTCTCGCAGAATTTTTACCTTTTTAACGTTGTCTTCAGCGGAGCAGAGAAGGAGCATGGAACAAATGGCGCCAGATTCAACTTCGTGAACAATAAGGTCGACAATGGTTTTGCCGTATGAATCAACAAACTGCTTGCACTCGGAGCGAATGTCCAGAGGTAGGATG
>CH000298.1:1775045-1791314 GCA_000149265.1 Ciona savignyi | reverse complement strand
ATGCCCTCCCAATCAAATTATTATATGACACTTTTAATTAGAAAGTTTTCATCATTGAACTATTACTACCACATGGCATTGAAAAATAGCACAGCTAAAAAAACAATAATGTTATATTACTCTTCATTTGTTATTAAAATCTCTAAATAAAAGAATGAGTTACTCATACTTATTAAAAATTTGTATATTTTTTCCTAAAAAATGCCTGTTTTTATTTAACCCATTAAATACCTGTAAAATATAATACATGCATTGAAGGAAAAAACAACTGGCGGTTAGTGCATTATTTTTATCTGACTAGAGATGCACTGTAATGGTAGCCTACACACAAGCTAAACGATCGGAGACAACCTTATAAACAAAAACATGTATTAGTTATATGATAGATCCATTTAAAAAAAGCGGTCATGACTAAAATTATAAATTGGGAGGCAAATGAAGTAAAGTTAAACAGTTTTTGATATTGGTTCAGGCATACCTAGAAAATTACTCCGACTTTGCTTCCTTTTTAGCGGTCTGATAAATAACACCAACTGTAAAAACTATAATCGTGAAACCTTGTGCAAGCACACGTCCCCTCATCATAGTTTGCGACTGATTACGGTTGCCTAAGCGCATGTGCCTCAATCCATTGGCCAAGAACATAACAGTAGCAGTGAGACCCAAAGGCACAAAAGGGTTTTCTTTGCACCGATTTAGAAAATTACCGCCGTACGATTTTTTTTCCTGGACTTGGACTGGGGTATAGTCTTCTAAAGAAGGCGGGCCAATCAATTTCGACAATTTACTCAAGTCTTCAAAACCATCTGGAAGCTGTTTCAGAATTTCTTCTTTGGTCATTTTTCTTGTGGGTTCTGGAGCAGCAGACATTTTTGTTAAACAGAAGCTAAACCCAAGAGTTCGTCAACTGGTTGGTATTTCCAATTATCTTCTTCGATTTTTACAAGAAGTTGCTTCAAGTCTTCTATTTGCCTCGCTTGTTTTTCTATAAAATTGGTATATCATTTATATATAGAATTGTTTAAAATTAAAGCATTAATATATATTTAACATTACCAACAGAAAGTAATGGTTACTTTATACTACTTTACATTCCTATAAATGATACTCCATAAAAAACTTTGCTAAAGAAAACCCTGCATTTATTAACAGTTTTTTTCTATTAAAATGGACCAACTTTAAAAAAAATGTATGGGAAGTTGTAACACAAAGAACCAAAGCCAAAGATCCTAGGATAATGATCAGATAACATCTGAAGAATTCTTTCTCATCCATACAGAACTTACTATATTTAAAAAAACGAATTAAACCTGTTTTCTATTAAACCTGATACAGACTAATTCATTACCAAAAGAGTTAACCTATCTGAAATGTAAGTCCATTACAAAACTAACCTTTGTCTAGCTCTTCTTTCACTTCAGCAACTTTGCACGCAATATGTAAGGAATGGTGAGAATCTGTTGAAGTAATTAAGTAAAATTAGCTTATCACCGGCTATCATCATTTTTATTATTGCTGGCGGGTTTCAAAAAAATCGTTTCATTAACAACTTAACAATAATAATCGTTGATAACTGCTATCCTTGTTTAAGCATATAAGCAACTTTAAATTAAGCCTGAGCAAACCTCAGACGGTATATCTAGTTGCTTGGAGCGCGTTGATGGTTACGGTTAGAGTAAGGGTAGGAGTTAAGGTTACAGTTAGGGTTTCAAACGCTTGATTTAGGCGCTTTTAGGTGCGATTCTGTAGTAATTAGAGGCACCCAATCACAGAACGAATACATTCAAATACTTTTATAAACACATTTTCAAAAAAAATTGAAACTTAGTGCAAATTGACATGTTGTAACAGATGTTCGGCTACCACACTTTTAAAAATGCACTTCTTGATAACCAATCTTCTAGTGAAATAGTTTTGTGTGTAAACTTAGCAGTCTGTGGTCGAATTGGTAATTGTTTGTACACAAAATCGTTTGCTAGTGGACAATGAACAAATATCTTAAAAAATCTGCATTTTACCTGACGTTGGATTAGTCTGCAAACAAAAATCCACATTTTACAGTCGTTTGGTACTTAACCAAACCTAAATATACAAAACATAAACCTTTCAGAATTATTATTATGTTGCAAAAACATTTGAGTAAAAATAATTTATTACCAGTGGTTTATAGTGGTAAAAATAAAATGTAAACTTTAAAGACATTATTATACCTTCTTCAGCTCGGTTTTTTGATTCAGAGTCTGTGTTACTTGATTTTCCAGATGAGAACAATGACTTGCATGAAAGAGACGATGTCCCAGTATTTCTTGACATTAAACAGGTCAATTAAACCACACAAATTAGCCAATCACTGAACAGCAATGAATAAATAAACTGAACTTGATCTTAAGGTCATAACAGATTATTTATTTGTTTATACCCGAGAGGTCGATTTCGTAGCTACTTTAACCCGCGGGTACTGTGTACAATTGGGAAAATAATTACAAAAGAAACCTGGGGGGTAGGCGCTCTGGGCAGCGGCCTCTATTGGTGTATATTTTGTCGTGTCCGCATATACTGAATTAATCATCATATAAGTGTTTTGTCATGATTGCAAGTAATCAAGAATAAAAAGACCTTCCGAAACGTTGTTGGGTTGCGAATTGCGTCGGAGTTGTGGTGAATCGCTGGTTCGATTTGAGAACATTATTCGTTTTAACACAATTTTTGCTTGTGTACTATTTAAACGTGTTAATTACTGGAAAACTATTTGCGTCGTAGTTTACGACCCAGTACAGTAAGCTTAGTTTGTGCAATGTCCGCTGTTTTTATTACAAACGCGACCCATTTCACACAGTTAAAATATCCGTCCACACCTTATCTGTCCACGTGACCTGTATTTATTTGGTATATATTGTGGTCATTTTATGAACAAAAAAACAACCATTAGAATAAACTAACAGAAATGCCGAATAAAAACAAGAAGTTGCAGTGTGATCTATGCATGTAGTTATTATCAGAACTCAGTATCAGCCACCGACGATTGCGACAAGGAAGACAGCCTAAGGTGAACTTTTGGCTAAGCGAATAGCAGCAGCCAAATGCGCCTGCCCCTACAATAGCAACCGCGACCAAGAGTAATAAGAAAAAGCAGGAGTGCTATAGAGTCATTCGAAGTACTATCAGCTAGGAAATCGTCAGGACTGATAAGTGCTAGACATAGGCACCAAGTATAAACTCCTATAAAACCCTACATATCTATAGTATATATGGTAGCATTAATTTAGTCCATATGGTAGAATTAATCCTCTTGAACGTATTAACCATGATCCTACGAGAATACAGAAAACTTCATAATTTATCATATTACACGTTGTTCCTATAAGTAGGCCTAGCCTACATTAACTTCTCAAATGTGTGTACAGCAACCTTAAATTCATACGAATATCTGTTTTGAGCCTAAAAATGTTCATTTTCACTCGAGAACTAAACATGATGAATTACCATATATGATAGAAATTTTGCAACATAGGCCTACAACGAATAATTGTTGAGGTACCGGTTCTATGACAACTTTTAAGAGATTCATTTAAAAGAGAATCAGAAATAAGGGGTTTAAGGTGTAAAAGTTTAGTAGAAGGTTCTGTTAATGGCGACCTGTGGAACTATAGAAAACACACGATAAGACCATAAATAGGCTAGGCTACCCAAGCAGCTTTTTTATAAACGACTTATTATTATATTATTTATTTTCGTATGTTCTAGCATATTACTAATAAATTTATTTAAATAGAATTTTTATTTAACAGCAATATTTAGGTTTTTTAACCCTCAAATATTTTGATCGAATATATCTACACAAAATTTAGTAATGTGTCGCAAGGTGGGGACAAAGATTAAGAAATCAGACGATTCGAAAGCTTCTGAAACATGCGGACGTTTGTGTGGCCGAAAATTTAAAGCAACCGATTCATGTACTTATTACTATATAAAAATTAGCCTCAGATTACCATGTGCATTGTAACTTTAAAACTTACCCTAATAATAAAGAAAATTAAGAATTGGTTAACGGTAGTGTGTTTAAATGGTTAAAGCGACCGATTCATACACCGATTTTTGAATATATAAAATTTGGTTTTTAGCTAGTTGGATGTGTCATTCGGCAAAACATTAAACCAAGTGGTATTAATGGGTTTTACTGCAATGGAAAGTACGTCTTAATTATATTAACACACTTTTATAGCTTCTTTTACTCGACGGTGGACGAGAGGAAATCTGGCGATTACCATTGTCAGAAAGCTCCCTTACGTTTTGCCAATCAAGGAGATAAAACATTATAACTAAATATCCGTTATCCCATCCTTTATTAAAGTGGTCTAGTTTACTGTTTGCATTAAATCACGTGTAACTTTTTTATTGTTTTTTATGTTACACTTTAATTAGTATACCAGGTTTTTTATAGATAAATAAATGTAGCTATCCATACTGGTCTCCAGGTTAGGCCTATGAAACACAGAGAGGCGTGGTATTAAATACTACAGAAAAAATACTATGTTAAAATAAGTATCCGTATCCACCACGTCAAATTCCACTGGGTTTGAGAAAAGTCCGTCAGTAACTTTACCACGATTCCACCACGCCACCATCCGACTGGCAGTTCTATGCGAAAAACTATTAAATACAAAACCTTTACTATTGTCAACGACCCATATAGCAAAGAGGATGACCCATAGTTTTTTTACGCCGAAATAGCCATCATGGTTTTGAAGACACCTAACAATAATACTGACAAGGAGAAAGGAAATCAAATCTGCAAATATTTTTTGACACATTACTCATGTAATGTAAAATCGACGTTTACTGCGAATGGATTTTAGAATACTATCATCATTTCAAAAAATAACATTTTTTCGTTATTATTTTTAAACAGCTAAATAAATGTTAAACACTATAAAATTTGATTTTTTTAGAAAAGTTGGTTTGCGTCTATATATATTCTTGCAAAACTAAAATGAGAATACTGCATTTAGCTCTACATCACTCCCAAGTAACGTGATGTTTTTTTACTCGGATATGTATATATAAGCGGGATGGTCTCTGGCAACTCCCCTACATATGTCAACATATTGTAAATTCAGAAAGGTGTATTTTAAATTGTTTCCATTTCTGTAAGTTTTGAACAAATCGCGTGACGCTAAGCCTTAAAATGTTATTTTCGGGCAAACCTGTCATTCGGGGCGAAAAAAACGGGGTTACGGTTTCTATTAAGAGCCCCCAAAATAGAGCTGACAATTTTCGCTTGTCGAAAAGCCTATTGTTCAACGTAGACTATGCGAGGCATGTAAGATAGAAATGAGGTTTCCATAGCATCCCGGAAAGGCACTCCTCTAAGCGGCAACGGGTTAACTTTCCTGTTTGCTTTGCAACGCCCCTTTCAACATGTACCCTTTTAACGAGACATTAAACTAGAACACCAAATCGAAATAAAAATTCAGTTCAAAAATCGCTTAATTCAAACAGAAACTTGACTTCGTAAAAGTAGAAACACTTGAAACATTCAACTCTTTTGTGGTTTATTTGAAACAACAATGAAACTTGGCAAAGAAAGACGTCGTCATAATATTTAAAACAGACTGAATCTAAACGTTAATCAAAGCAAAGCGAATATGTCTTGCAATGTGTAAGATTTATTACATTTTGATCGTTCTGGTCTAAGTATTTTAAATTGTCAAAACTGACACAACATAATGACTGATACATTCGTAAAATTACACCTTTTGGTATATGGAAGTAAAACTCTTTTATAATTATATCTGTACTACGCTTTAAATTTCTATGGAAATTTTGGTCGCAAAATTGTCAGGGAAAATGGACTAATTACTTTTCGCCGCTGTAAAGCGGTAATAGAAACCGGACTAAAATCATAGAATAAACAGGTTTGATTTTACAAATACGCGGTCAACTGAAAGATTTGTCACAAGAAATACTGATGTCTTAATGTATAAAGCAGATTTTGTGGATCTACTTAATCAAAGTAAATACAAACAGAACAACATTACACCACAGTAACACTTTATATAATACAGCAACTGGAACTATAAACGAATCATTATTACAAGGAATCGGCTACGATTCTGAGTCGAACGGTTTCTACTATTTCTATGTTAAATCATTTTCAAAAATTATAACTATTTATTAGCGCCATATATCAAAAGGAATAAAATTTATCGTTTGTAGTGTTATTAATTATTACCATTGGAAAATTGGTAATAAAAAGTTAAATTTAAATGTTGACGTAAATAGTAGGAAGGGGAAAATATAAATAGGTGTATAGCTAGACGATAAGAGTTTAGGAATTTTATGCCTCATTTGAAGTAGACTAGAAGTTTGTGTGTGTCGACCTTGGTTAGGGTGAACCGTTGAATGACGTAAATAAGGTATTTAGCAACGGCGTGGCTGACCCTGTGACATCATAATAGTCGATTATCTGGGACCAACATGTCGCAGCATCCGGTGACGTGCTGCCATGACGTAATAAGCCTGATTGTTCTGTCGTCGCCGAAGTTGACCGATCGTTGGACTCTAAGATAAGGTTGGGGGCATGTACATCAACGCTCCGGAATAAGAAGTCATCAAAACCAACGATAGTGTCGGCAACAAAGGCCGTATCAACCCCTTGTTAATCCAGATTGGCGTTGAAAAAACAGATCTCCTTTTCGACGCCGCTTCCTGAAACGCTAATCCAGCGTGTCGACTTAATCGGGTTCATATCGGCCGCAAACTCCGAAATGAATTAGTTCTTTTGTGGTTCGCTGAAACAAAGGGCGCTGTGTATATTGCACGGGATCTGTAGTCGGTCGCGCTATTTTTGGAAACTATGTCATTGTGAAGTTTTCTCTTGATTTCGGTGGGGCCGGCTTCTCGTAAACAAAGCGATCGCTGGAAAAATGTCATCAACTTGCGTCATGGATCAATCATAAAGCGTAATCGCGGAAAAGGATTACGTAATTGTAATCAAAGTTTAATGGCGGTTGTTGGGAACAACCTTTATTGCTCAATTCGTGTTTTCCAATGCTTCCCTTCGCTGTATTGCGCGCCGTTGTTGACGCGATTCGACTGTCAATCTTTCAAAGTTTCATTCCTCAATTGATTATCGACTGCTGGTGTCTCGGGACAACGGCAAAGTGAGTGATCTCGAGCCGGCCTTCGCCTTTGAGGTCGCCGAGCTGCAAGGCGCCTGTCATCAGGTAACCGCGCTCAAAGTCGTCTTTCGTCACGCGCCCGGATAGGTGGAGTCGGAAATCGGGGTCCTTGTTGCGCTTGAAACGGCCCAGGATAGTCAGCGTGCCGTCCCGGTTCTGCACGATTTTCCCGAGTGCAGAAACCGCAGGCCTGCCTCCCGCCCGATGTTCGGTGATCGTACAGTAACGTTTCCACCACCTGAAATTAAATAAAAGGTCAAGAAGAATGTGGGTACTGTTAAACTACGTAATCACACAAGTATAGCGCTGTTTTTTAGAATTACCGTGCTTGCGAAATTGAAAACACCAACTTTTCATTATAACCAGTAGACGTGCTAATCCATCACAAACAAAAGTCGCATAGTTTTAAAGTTCAACTTACCGATTCATTTTTATGCCCCATTGAATTCCATAAGCGTTTCGCGCCCACTCTTCCTCGGGAAAGAGCAGCACTTTGCTGCTGTACGATTTGCCGGCGTGTTGGTATAGCATCTTGTGACACTTCTGCGCTAAATTCATGTCGTAATAGCAGTTGTTGTTCGTTTCATCGGACGAATCGGACGAGTCGTACGCAGGCCAATCGTTGCGTCTTTCGACGCAACCGCAGCTTTCCGCAGCATTTCCACGCATGACGACATCGCTAAATGACGTCACCGCCAGTTCAGGTTCATTCTCCTTTTCAGCCATCAGCTTTCGCCTTCCAGCAATCTTCTGCTTTCGGTTAGCCCGGTGTTTGTTTCCAAAATACCGTTCCGTATCTCTCGTCGTTGCAACTGCGGCCCGTGTGTTCGGTATTGAGCTTTCGCTGAAGGCGCCCATGCTTTTTTATTCAGCCTTAAACTTATTGCTTATAAAATATTTATTGCCTGAAATTGAGAAGATCGATCGTTCAGAAATCGTTAAATGTCGTCGATAAAACCTTACACGGCTTCTACCATGTCACTCTACTCTGGCAATGGCTCGCTCAGAGCCAGGGCTTTTTATAGAATATCGACTTTTTTTTCATGACAAAGTAAAACGTTACGAAATAAACCTAATAAAAGTTGTTAAATCGTGCTGTGTGTTTTCCAGGCCGAAATGACAGGCTACTTAGAGGTTACTTTAGAGTACTCGGAAAAAAGTGAGGTTAAAATGCCATAATTGGTCATAACCAATCCAAAACACTCTTGAGTATTAGCACGCATCACACAATAACTCCATCACCTACGAAATTAAGCCTGCTGCTGCCTGACCGTGGCCAAATCTACAACCGCGTTTCGATTTTTGAGATTAAGCTTCAAGCTTCTTTTCCGTAAACGTCAGAATTGATTTACGTCACACTGCTCGTCGGGTCTCTCCGCTCGGGTGCACGTGCAAGGCCTAGCCTGCACCAAGCGACTAAGATTTCGTGCGATTTACGCAGATTCTCGTCCTGCCAGGCGCTACGGTATTTGTTTTCGTTTCCTTGCTAATCCATTAACCCGTCTCAAAGGCACAGAGTGCAAAGCACAACGGGTCTTTAATTCACACCTGAAGCTTTTTGTAAGCATCAAATTACTAAAAGTAATAATTTCAAGCTTCCACTTTTACAGAAAAAAAATGGCGATGAGCTGCAATCTAACCTACATGATGAATATCTTAATCGGGAGAACCTTCCACCACGATCGATGCGAGTGGAGTGCGGCAGACAAAACACCTGCGCTGAGTAATATCGCCTGAACCTTTTTCTCTCTCGTCAGATATTGCGCCGCCAGCACGCGACGGCTATATTTCTGTTCGAAACCGGTAGTTTAAAAGCTTATTTCGTTCATGTTTTCCCTTGTTGTCGACGTCGTTGTGCACCGAGTGCTCGATAAAGAAAAACAGCAACCTTATTGTTAGTTCTCGCTTCTCAATTTTGGTCTATAGATTCATTTTCCAACTGGATAGCTACGTGGTCAATGATTGTGCTGGCAGCTTGCGTGAACTGTGATTCATCAATAAGCCGTGGCCCTTGGAGATTGATTATTTGAAAAAGCGGAGTTTCCAGATCGCTGCACCCTTGTTA
Organism: Ciona savignyi; assembly: GCA_000149265.1. Taxonomy (NCBI): domain Eukaryota; kingdom Metazoa; phylum Chordata; class Ascidiacea; order Phlebobranchia; family Cionidae; genus Ciona; species Ciona savignyi. Next base: position 1,782,068 of record CH000298.1, on the reverse strand, counting down.
TTATTATGTTAACGTGGTTGTCTCCACAACGAAGCCTGTTTGCTCGCCAATTTCAGATCTGTATTAAATATCTCGGCACACCCCAGTAATAATAGCAGTGCCAGCGGGACTTGTTCCAAAATAACCCGGTAAAGTGAAGGTTGCCGAGTTATAATTCTACAAAACTACCCAATTTAGCGGCCAGTCGCGCGAAACTTGTCGAAAATGATGCAAAGTGGCCAGAATGCACGTAAAAGGCAAACCTATTGTGCAAGCAGCACCTGGGCAACCACATCACCTGTCCATCTTCACCGCACGTTAAACCTACGATAACGGACAACTGAAGTGACACCGCTTTGAAAATACCATGCATATCGGCTTAGAGTTATGTTTCGTGGAACGATTAATTCAATTCCGGTGTTGCCTTGCATTTTAACAATGCGAAAGGTTAAAACCCGAATCTAAGGTTTCGATATAATGCATGTTCTGCTTTAAAAATGGAAAATTAATAACAGATCAGAACCTACGCAACTGAAGTTTAAACAGCAGTTTATACAGGCACTGTTAAATCCACAGATACTCGACGGTAAACTTATAGGTCGCGTTGAAAAGATCGTTTCACCCTAATCGTTGACATTATCATAACATTACAGTCAGATTAAGGGGCACTTGAGCCGGCTTGGCCATTAGACAATTGGATTTTTGTTATTCTGACGGCTCTCAAGTTCGGATTGGTGGGGAGAGAGTTTATGTCTGTATAGTCTTGATCCGTTGGTTCTGATTTTCCCATCGACGCCAATGCTCGGGCCATCGCTCGTGTTATCTTACACAAGGCGAGGAATTCCTTGGGTAAACACTGTCTCTCTCTCGGCGGGAGCACAACATACGCAAGTTCACCGTGTTGTGCTTACGTGGAAGTAAATTAAATTCGAGGGCAGGGGGTCGACGGTAATCCTGCTGGATCACCTACGAAGATACAACGCCGAACATCAAACAAAGACTGCACTTCAAAGCGGCGAAATTTGCGTTGCGTTTATGACTGATATACGTTTGTCGGCCGAGATGGGCAAAGTGTCGGAATTTCGCGGTTTGACTTCCTTTAAATTATGGCGACCATACCAAAGTAATAAAATGAACAGTAAAACCCACAACATCGCAATCTCGCACGTCGGAAGACTATATTTACGTAGTCTGACGTAAGCGAACGAATTAATCGGTCGTAGGATCGCCAATAAAAACATAAAGCAACGTACCTGGAGGCAATTAACTGATTGACCACAGAAGCTGGTTACAAGCGGTCAATACTGATTTAATGACGGCCGCCGCGTCCGGTTTTGGATATTGAATTATCTTTCGGCATGTACTCTAAACTGTTGCACACATTGTTAACGAATGGCCACAAAGACACGAGCAATTAGCGGCGAAGAATAATCGGATTAGGGAATCTGGACATATGCTGGTCGCGTGTCGAATTGGTGGTGCTGCTTTGAACCGTTTTGAATCGATTTTCGGCACGTTAGAACCTAAAATGTGCAAAATGCACGATTTACTCTGCCAGGAAATTGCTAAATTACCAGCGGAAATGACTGGCGATTTCCCACTGCAGGCCTAATTAAACGTAATATCTCATACCAGTAAACTGAATATTTCAACTATAGTCGAAGAGAACTTAATACTTTTTAATGTACTAATAGCAGTCCGGTAGTTCTCTAATAACCCGTCGTTAACCTAAACTTTATCCAGTCTAATAGGGATATCCTGACACCAGTAGCAACGTACTGTGATGCCAATTTCCTGGCCTCAGTTCTGCGCCAGACCACGAGACAATCTCCAATAACGCGTATTAACATTCCACGGCGAGGCCAACGGTCTCTGCCAGGGCCATAAACTTGAGCTGGATTAAATTAAACGGTCCCTTGGCCTCGTACGGACTGCTGGGTTGCCAATACAAATTTAAACAATACGGCAAACGCGAATACAAACAAAGCTCAGGGAAGAATTTTAGTCGAAGAAGTCATAACATTGCGGTTGTGTTTGTTAAACTTCATTATAGGACGTGTTCCTTTGTAAATTAGCGATTTAACTGTTTACTATGTAGTTGTGGTTGGAAAATATCTCGTGACGATTAACATGACTTAACAATTTCGTGCCATTAATCGCTGCATATTGAACTGCTGGCCTGTAGGAACTTTATGCTTTTCTTGCGCAAATAATGTTTAGCCATATTTGAACAAAAGCGAAGCTAAACTTGTTTTAATACAACTTCCGTTGCGTTTATAGCGCGTGAATTGATTCACACCCGAAAGGACAAGGACACTGCACTCAGATGCTCCACACAACTAACCCAACTTGTTTTAATCACGACCCGTCAATCTAGAACACATTCTTTTTTCTTTATGGCTCCCGGGCGAAAATGGACAATAGGCGCAAATCAACAAATGAAGCTAAACGTGACCTAGTGGGTTTGGGATTAATCCCCATGGGTGTGAATATTAAGCCTATGCAAACTAAAGCTGACATCTTCAGCTTACGTAATAACCACATGTTGACGAACGGATTTTATCGATCGCAAATCAGGTAACGGCAGTAATATTGCCATCGTTTTATTGCAACCACGGTTGACTGTGCAAAGGTGCGTGGAAAATGCTTTTTACGGTATGTTTGCCTTGACACAAAAGGACTTCCGTTGTATGAGAATGATAAATCGCCCTAACGAATTTATTTGACAGAGGAACCGGCCGAAGGGCTACGTAAAATGTCAGCGAGCGATTAGTAATTCAAATGAATCAAACTACTGATTGAAATTTCGACTGCGCGAACTTTTAGGGTCAGTGATCAATAAAATATCGATTGACAAATTCACTGCACATTGCTTCAAGACCCATCGTTCTTTAGCAGACAGATCGAATTAAACCTTCATACCATCGGAGATACTAAATGTAAACATTATGTTAGAGTAAATCGGTTCAATGCACTTTATACTGTACTAGGCTAATTATTCATAACCTTTTAAATTCCTTATCCGACCACATATTGTACATAGGCTATTTAAACTCGCCTCGTAACTCGTATACTTTTCACCACACTGTGTGGTAGGGGTTCTATAACACCGTGTTCATCCAATCTCACCCGTGTCATTTACACAGTAGGGGATCGGAATGCTATCTGCGTGTTTAGCATTTTTAATACAAATTGATAATTAACTCATAACGCTTATCTCAAACAAGCTGTTGTATCACGCTCTCTATGTGCTGGTAACATGCGTTATACAGCTCAAGTCTGTATTATCTACACAAATCGAAATACCTCACGCCTGTTTTGTAGTTTGTAAAACTTATAGTTGATCCCATATTAATGTATGTGGGGGACATATCACAATCATTTGTACTGTTGATTCAATGTTGACACTCCAGCAATGTGTAAACATGGCAGCCATTCCCTCAACTGGGCTTTTATTAAAGCTGTAACCGATTAACCCGATAGTTATATAGTTTTTACATTGTTATATTAAGAAAAAAAATACAATTTAGAAAATGATTAGAAAAAGCGTTTACGAAATCAGGTTTAAAATGATAGTGAAAGAAAAAGGTTATTCCACATTTAACCGAAGCCACCCAATAATACACAAACCGTTGGCGCCAAGCATTCATCAATAACTGCAACAAGGTGTGTAGTTATTGTTAAACAGAACATTCAGTGTCTTAAATTATGATAGCAATATTATTCGCGCTATTGTGTTAGGTCATTTCGCCGTAATAAAGTGGTAAATACGTATCATTACCGCGGGAAAACAAAGAGGTGCCGCAAAGTGAAATTTACTCTGACAGGGCACTTAGCGAAATAAGCAATTCCCGCACGTACAGTGGTATACGGGAATCAATGTATTTTGCACTGGTATGACCTGTAATAAGACCTACAATACCCGCCAGCGGTTTAGGGACTTTAATAATTTATAATTGACTTTTGACAGCTAATAATTGCAAACGAAATTATACATACGGTGTGAAAAATGTGCACAGTCTATTTCATCTTCCGAGACCGATTTGAGAATAATCAGTTATTCCAACATGGCGAAACGTATATCAATCCACATTCGTCTTATTACTGTGGACATGAACTTTATGGTATCTGATGTCGAGTCTACGCACACACATACACTTTTACTACCCGGCAGACGCGTGTTTGTTTCTTTCTATCTACCGTACGTTCACAAGCCTATAGTTCTGAGAATAGATCCTAACGAAAAGCTCTGTTATTTATTGCGTCGCCTTTCAGCCCAGGGGTTGCTTGTTAGATACTTGGCGCTAGCTAGTCGGTGTGTTTGGGCAATAAATGTATTTAGTGTGCATTGCATGAACCCAGTGGATAATTGAGATCTAACGACCAAAATTGAAAAAAAACGTCTCAATTATAGGCAAAACATTGCTATAGCTATGGTTACCCCACGATGGACGTGAGGTAACATGACGAGAGTTCCTTGTTGCGCATTCCAAATTCACGGGTTATGTTTGTAATTGTGATAAAAAAGCGGTCTGCAATATTGAATAAGTCTAGTGATGCCTAAATTTTTAAACTAGGATTAAAAATGTGAAACCTAAGATAGAAAATATTACTTAAATTAAATTAGTTTTCTTAACATACATTGTTCAAGCCCAATTTTAAAAATACGAGTGTTAAATCTAATTGATGAAATTGTTTTTTTATTTGTGTTTTATATTACTTATCTTTACGGTCCCTTTTGACACAAAACTTATGTTACAATTTACAATTTTAATTAGATTTAATCTGTGTTATATGAAAAAGTAGTGACAATTTTTTTCTGTGGTGAGAAAAATAACATCATAATATTAATATTTTCTACTGTGGGAAAATTGATAATAAATTTGCTGGTTTATCCCTTTTATTACCAGAACAAAACTCGTGTGTGGCCAAACTGCTAAAAAACATAATCAGTGTGTTTAATATAAACATAGGAAATTTCAGCTGTGCTATTGTCAACGTTTAAGATTGTATTATGAACTTGCTTGGACGAATGTGATGACTGGCAGTTGTGTGTGTATTATTTGGAAGAGCTATCGCAATGATATAGTTATAGCGCGGTCAACAATACAAGGTATATCCACAATCAGGTTCACGAACATCTACATTTATTTTTGCATACAGAACATTTTTATTGTACTTCTGATGGACCTAGGTCGAGTTGTCTATAAATCTAGACATTTCTTTCAGCTTCGGTATTTTTTAAATTTAGGCTACATCATCGCTTTAATAGATTTACTGCTTCGCTGCAGAGTTAAGGCTCGTGATAAATGGTCGTACTTTGGTAATGGGTTCAAATTAAATAAGTGTCGTTAACGCGCGCACCACGCCAATCACATGTGCAAAACCGAAAGTAATCGAATCTCTACAATATGACAAATGCTAATGGAAAACATGTTTTTCGTTCACTTTCTACCATTTGAAGCTTAAAATCTACTGAAGGAACCCCATAGCACATGTTTTGTTGTAACCTACTATGGTTAACATTTTTAAATAATGGAAAAGAAATGTCACAAAAATGCTACAACTTCCCCGGTAATGCTTATTTTCCAGGACGATCGGTTACTTATCATAGAAAATACAAAATATTTCGTCAAATAAAATAGCTAAAACTAGTCCAAACGCATCCTACTTTTAAGGCCGTTATGTATATATAGACTGTTTATTACAGACGTTTATTTTAAACTTAAATCCGCCACCTGCGTTATGCCGACCGATCGCACGCAAGCTAACAATGGTAGAGATAATGACACGAGTTTTCGCCGAGTCAAACGCGGAGGGCGAAAGTAGAGATTTTGAATTCGAAGTTTTGAATTACAGGGGCTTAAATGCTCGCACGCGAATACTATTAAACATGCGCGCTTTCGTAAAGTTTACGGTCACGAATGCGCTAGAAGGAAAAGGCGGAAAGTAGTGGTCCTTGAGTGTTATTCATTCTTAAGTAATATTGTTAATGCTGGCACTCTTTCCCTACAGTGGGGTTTTATTAAACGTGGTGTTCGATTAGGTGGGGTGCTCATTTTTTCGACCAGCTAGTCAAAATTTTTGAAAAAAATTAATTAATAAAAAGAAAAAACACCCAATACAGTTAACATCTGAAAGAACAAGAAAACAAATCAAACGTAACACAGTTACTGCTTTCACTTGCGGAAATCAAGTTTAATGGTAATTAGATTTGCATTCCATTAAGGTGGCGTTTAATTAGAGGGTGGCGTTCTTTTTTTAACCTTTTCTTTATAGTGGCGTTTTATTATGGGAGACCCTCAAATTGGAGTTTACGATGTTTAAATATAAATCTATATCATGCCACACTTACATTTAGTAAACGTACAGTACATATTACTCATTACACACCACAGTTTAACCTCCCATCATGTTCTCTGTATCATGACCGCTTTAATCTCCTGGTGTCGGTGAACATGGCGTGCAATATGAGTTACCATATTCTTGCAAATGGGAACATAAGAAATAAACAATTGTAACTTGAACATTGCAAATAATCGATTGTAAATAAATCAAAAACCAAAGTTCTTTTATCTCTGTATACCTACTCGCCATGACTAATAGTAAAATGCTGCCGTAAAGGGGAAGTGTGGAAGTTGGTTAGCAACATGCTTAAATTAATCACCCTCCGTAAACTGTAGCCCAATGCCGATCGGGCGGATAAGTAATTAATACATATTTTCACATTTAGGTTATTTTGAACTTAACGCATTTGAAATTGGATACGGATTCGTATAAATTTCGTTTTCCGCATAAAGCCATATTTCCGCCCGTTATCAGTTCGCCCCCACCACCGTTACAGGACAAGGTGTGATTTAATTAACGCGTCTGTCGTCAAGGTCCCGTGCTGCTTTATCCGTGTTAATCGTCACGAATAAGGGAAATAATCTTGCGCGGATGTATTTCCATCAACAAACAAAAGAAAACTTTTAGTAAGCAGGACATAAGCCGTGTCTCGTCATTACTGTGCGGGTGTTTGTAAAAGCCTGTTTTACACACGAA
>CH000298.1:1763074-1774945 GCA_000149265.1 Ciona savignyi | reverse complement strand
AGCGCATTTAAGCCCGTATTTATTCATCTTAATAAACGGGAAATTATAATAAAGTTCTGGCGTCGCTATTCGTGCTTGCTCTGTTATTGATAAACACCGGCGTGCTAAATTTAGAACTTCAACTCTGGACAGATGTTTATGGGTCTTTTGTGTCGGGAGCATCACACACTTGAAAGGTGTGTGTCCAAAATACGCCTTTTTAACGTCGAATAGCTTACTCGAAACCATACTGCAGTCTGCAGCAAATGCCCATGTGAAAAATTCGGGAAAAATATTTTACATAGGTGGTTATTTTCCATTCCATCTCAAGTTAAAAAATACTTCATTGTATTTAAAATAACCGTTTTTAAAATTGAAAATAAACTCGAGGGTACAGTCTTTATTTTATCTACGGCGCATAAATGATAAGTTGCGAAGTAATTGATACATGTACAAACGTGCATACTCCCGTAGTGTTAATCATATAGGCTATAAGTAAATGGTACAACATACGTCAATAGCCTGCTTTATTGTGGGCTTTTATGGCACTTACTCCTATAAAGTGTAACGAGTAATAATGAAGGGTATTAAATAGCTATAATCGTAACTTTTATTAAAGGAATTAATAGGGACGGTGAACTGTAGGGAGGTTGCCTATCATAAAACGTGACAGAGGATTTGAATCGCTCGTTATAATGATTCGATATCGTGACGCTGATCGATCACTAAGCTATAACAATAGAATGCATATCTGGTCCCGTATACTCAATACGTCAGATAAAAGAAGGCCATCAAAATATGACGTCGGTATACGAATACATTAATGGAAAGCGTTTGATTACGACAAAGTTGGTGATCATCTTAGACACGTTTGGGTTTAATCCTCGGGTTCACTACTTTTTTATGTTAAAGATTGTCTTTGGAAAGTATATTTAATGAACTAATGGGCGGAATAAGCATTGGAAAGTGAACAAAAGGCAACATTGAAATATTATCGAATTAACACACTGTAATTATGACACTGGGGACACTTTTCTAACGACTATGTATATTATCTCATGGACGTGCCTTCGGATTGTTTTAGTCATTTATAATGATATGACGTTACCACTAAGTTATTGAACTATTTAGCATTGTTTATCAGGCTAAGGTTCGAACTACGATGAGCTTGTTCCCAAGACCGTTTTTTGTATAGAATTATTATGTGTATCGATCGCTTTAACCGCTCGGGCACACAACCGGACAGTGCAGTATTTTTTACAAGACTAAGGTTCGAATATATGATGGGGTTGCACCTAAGACCGATATTTCTATAGTTGGTTTATGCATCGGTCGCCTTACCCCTTTGGCTACACGACAATATTAGCAGTTTTCGAAACCAGTCGAACAAATTTGCTCTGTAGCGACACATACCGACCATTTCAAGAATACTTATGTAAAAATATAGGACATTCATGCTTATCCTCGAAGGTGGTTCTATCGTTAAACCAACAGGCTTAAGTTTTAATTGCGTTGGTTACTTTTTACATGATTGCCCAAGAAATGAACAAACTAGCAATGTAGCGTGGTTTCGATTGGGCTTTATGTCAGCTGACAGTTCAAAAAACCTGGCTGTAATTGAAATTACTTAGTCGTATCATGGAGTTTCGGGAAATCATCACTAAAAATGTAGGCTACAATTTCATATAGAATTTTTAGATGTAAAATGTAGTGCAGTATCTTTGTTAAAGACTATGGTCAACTTTTTTTTACCCCGGGTTGCGAACACGGCATTCTCTACAATACGGTAATATAAACGCCACGGGCCTTTTTTGTGAGTATCCTGTCTAAATATTTGCTAGTATAACAGAGTGCATATAGTGCAACCATGTCGTAACAATTTCAATGTTACAAAATGTTAGCAACTCAAACTTTTAATCGATGGACCGAGAATACGCCCAAATGCCAGTGGATAAACTTTGCAATGGCTCGCTAGTATTTGTGAATCCGGCCTGATGTATAATTTTTTACCAGCGTCAGTTTCGAAACCATGAGCTAGTTGCTAAAACCAAATGTGTATGTATAATTTGGTATATGGACCGGTCGCGTTTACCACTCTACCAGACGACCGTACAATGCATAAAAATATAGCATCAAAGCGCCAAAGGAAGTGGTTTCTATGTGGCAAATTTGCACGCACGAGTGGTCTGTGGCCAAACAAACATGACGTCATTTTTAGTACGTGAGTGAGTGAGTCGCAATAAAATGTATTACGACAAGATTGTTTATGGAGTTTAGAGAGCCATTGCTAATTTGTTACAGGTATTTACATACCCTAGATTAGTAATGCTACACACCCTAGATTAGTGATGTTATATTAAAGGTTTAGGTGTGTAAGAAATGCGAAAATTTTGCAGCAGCTGATCGAAATCTCATGGTTTAAGTATTTATTTAGCTTTTAAATTATGTCGGTATATTTCGGCGAATATATGCGGTATTTGTATATAGGATATTTTGAGAAAATTACCTAGAATTAATAAACAAATTCTAAATTAATAGAATTGTCCAGTTAAATTGATCATTACAGAAATTAGAGTATCAATAAAAAAATAACTTTTTAACTCGTACAGAAATTAGAGTATCAGTTTTTGTCTCTGGGACATTTTAAATGTTCACTGACAGAAAGGATCGCCTACCTACCTTCAAATCCTGTTATATGTGGACGTTTGGATTAAAGATTGTGGGTTCAACAGACGATCAATATGAACATTTCAAACCATGTTAAAGTCGTCAATGTGATGGATTTATCGGAAAGTCAAAATTGTAACGCGGTAGGATTTAATTTTATTATTAAAAAATAGGCCAGGGTTGCAGGTACGAAACTGATCGCTAGCTAGTCGGGGGCCAGTATGGAAAGTACGGCAGCTGCACACTCGAGTTTTTTTTTTACCCCGCGTCTTTGCACACTTGGGTAATTTCACACACGCTCGCAAGCTAGCGATGTTTAAACATAAACATCGTATAATTTCCAACAAACCTGTAAACCTACCTCTAAACCTCGGGTAATTTACTGTCAGCAACGTTTTTGTTACGTAGATAGATACGTTAGCTGACGGACACGAAAAATTGAGGATAGAATAATATGTTTTTTTTAAAGGATATTTTTTTAAAACAGTAATGGTAAAACAGATAATGAAAATACTTGATAGTGTGCACATCTTGGAAGTGTGCATTCTTGGACGTTTGCACACTGCACACTTAAATATTTGAGATCGCGTGCACACTCGACGATCTCGTCGAAAATTGACGTACTTTCCATACGGGGTCGGGGGTACCTCTAAATACTACAGGACCGCTTGGATTGCGCTGGAAATCACTTAGATTGCTGATGGAAAGACTAATTTTAACCCTGTTCCAAAGACTAATCTCAACCCCTAGAACTAACTTTAACCCCAACCCTAATATTAATATCATGGCTTTTGTAATTACTAAGTATAGTAAGCGATCCAAGCAATTCAAGCACTTCATGCGATTCAAGCGGTCCTGTAGTATTTGGAGGTACCAGCTAGTCGGGTGTGTCTTTGGCATGGCACATAACGAACATTACCTGAACCCAGTGGATTAATGGGATCTAATGAATTTAAAAAATGTATCAATCATACACAGCACACTGCAATAACTCCGGTAACCCGATGGTGGGTGTGAGGTGATCTGCTGGTTGTCCGTTTGTTTACCCCCTTAGTTTTACCATTCATGGGGTAAACAAGAAATACCTATCCTACTTATTGGTTATCATAAAAAAAACTTTTAAACCCTGATTGTGGTAATAGGACCATACCGGCACTTTTCAATACTCAAGTTTTATGCTATTCTAGATTCCAGTGACAAAGTGAATTTTTTTAATGCAAATATTACACTGTAAATAAATTTGTGTTGCAGCAAAACCTGCCTGAAATTGTTGAATTGAATGTCGGGGGATATAGTTTCACTACTACACTATCAACCCTGCAAAAATGCCCAGTTTCAATGCTCTCTGCTATGTTTAGTGGAAGGCATAGTGTTGCAATGGATAAAAATGGAAGGTACTGGTTGTAAAGTCATCTCATATTAAGATGCAATTAAAATTTTAGTTGTATATCATACCATATTGGAATTTTAGATTGGTGTTTTCTAAATGGTCTCTAGTAACACTTTTAAACCAAAAATACATATTTAAATATATATAACTATATGTTGCATATATAAATAGATATATCATCCGAATATTATATATATACATTTTGGATAAATATCTCCCAGAGCTATTTTAAGTTAACAGCTTTAAATGTAAATATATTAAACTATATGTTGCATCTTTCTTACACTGCTCTTATTAAAGGTAGTATCGTGTTTTAAAGTCTTTGTATTTAATGCTTCCATAGGCTAAACAGTTTAATGGTACATTAAATGTTACAAAATGCATCTGGCACAGTAATAGAGCTAAATCTATTTATTGAAGGTATTTTATTGATCGGGATGGTACCATGTTCCACTATGTACTGAATTTTCTTCGCCAGTCTGAGCTTCCCCCATTAACCGATTGCGCTAAAGTCTACCATGAAGCACAGTTCTACAACATCCAACCCTTGATTGAAGCCCTTGAGCTTATGAAACCAATCGCAGGGGAAAAATTTCGACAAAATTTTCTGAGCCATGTAAGTCAAGACAGGCATGGGCATTGAAACTGTTTGTTCGTGTTATAATACACTCTGCACTTTCCCATCCATAAACTTTCTAAGCATGTAATGATTTAAGAATCTAATAAAAAACACTACAGCCTTGATATATGCTTGAAATATATTAGTTTTTTTGCTGCCTTATTACATTGTATTTAAGAAAAAAATGACAATATAAACCAGCAAAACTACAGTTGTTAAATTATGAAAATGTTCCACACTGGTAATGTGAGGTTAAGCAATGCTGTATTGTGTTTCTTATTAAAATTTTTAATTCTAATATTACGACAAAGTTTTGCAACTTCCAAATACCATTTTATAATGTATAGAAAGCCGAGGTTTAAAATTATTGATTTCATGAAACGAAAAGCCCCGAAAAGATAAGCTGTTGTGGTTTTACATTCACAGGTCCCTCATTATGAGGAAAACCTGAACATTCTACTTGAGAAAGCTCAGCAGGTAGCTGCTGTGCATCCAGACCGTGTCTCACGATTGCGCGTTTGCATTTACAAAGAAGAAGGTTCTTCAAATTCTTATGAGAATTCAATCCCACCTTTGATGCCTGGTGAATGGAACCCATTCAAATACAGACAATCACACAGGTAATTCTTAATTGCCCGATTTCTCTTATTTTAATATATACAACATAACCTGTTATCTTACTTGCACATTTCAACACTGGAATTATTAGTGTAAAAATACGAATGGAATCATTCAAGTAAAAATACAGACTTAAACCCGGTGGTATAATTAAAAGTCAGCAAAAAAGTGTGTGGTAAGTTATTACTATCAAAACATAATGCTGAAATTATTCAAATATTAACAGTAAGAAACTCCCGGAACAAGGCATTTTTCCCAACTATAAATAATAGTAATGGCGGATAGTTCATATTATTCTACTTCATGTATAATTTAGCCCTTGAAAGTAGATAAGAAATACCTCATTTAAGAATTGATTTTCCACGGTTAGGTGCGACGTGCATGTCACCTTTGGGCCGTGGAACGTCGGGCCCGGTGTGTACGACTTGCTGGACTGTATAAAGCACGACCTGTCGCACAAAGGTTACGATATAGACAGCCAATGCATTGGCGTTTGCGACCAGGAGGTCGTAGATCAATTTGTTTGCAAACGACCAATTTATGAATTAAGGTTTAGATGGTGGTGAAGTCTGCCTTAAAAGACGTTTTTACAAAACAAGTTTCTTTCCATTTAATGTCTGTTGGACCGAATATATTTGTCACCAATAATATGTATTACTCTTTTGTAGCAATATTTGTGTTTATGTTTAATTATTTTAAAACATCTTTTTAGAATAGCAGTAATTATCTAGAATGAAATCTTTCATTACATTTTTTACATTCCGTTTAGGTGGTAATTGTTTGTTTTACAGTAATAACATTCCTTAATTTAAATAATTATGCTTTTCACTCCTTCCCCTACATGCCTTGCGACAAACAATCTAATTTCTTTGCAATCGCCGTTCGCCCACCATATTCCTTCTGCAAACGGCATTTTGTGTTTATTATGCTTTTAAAGCCTATTTCAATATATTCCCCTGTGATATTTTAACCGAACATGATTTTTGTTTCGAAACAGCTGCTGGTTTTAAAACAAATTAAGTGTTTTTTTAGTTTTAGCCTTCCATGTAATTTTCACTGTGTTCATTTCCAATAGTTTCACTGTGAATATTTGCTTTGCTTGGCCAATAAATTCTCTGTAAAACCCAATTCTGCCTTCTGATATCTAGTTGGATAAATACACAACCGATAGGAAATATGTGCAGAATTGATCAGATATTTACAACCGGTACCTCTAAATACTACAGGATCGCTTGGAGCGCTTACTATTCTTTGGAATTACAAAAGCCTTGTAGAAAACTAAAAATCAAAACTTCTCTCACTAAATTAAGAATATGATATTAGTCCAGGTTTAAGATTAGTGTTTGGGCAGGGTTAGAAGTAGTTTCCATGGAAATACAAAGGGTCCAACCAATCCAATCGCTTCAAGTGATCCTGTAGTGTAGAGGCACTCATTTACAACAGCCTTATCACCCTCGGCCATGGGCAACATGCGGCCAGAAGGCCGGGATTAGCCTATGAAGGGATTTTGATCGGCCCACAGACTATATCTTCCCATACCCCGTAATACATCTGGCCGGCCGACTAAAGGCCATATGTCATGTCTAAATCAGTGCCACGAAAACTTTGGCCAAGTTTGCCATACTTAAACCAACCTTTAGGAAAAACCGAAACATAATTAGAAGGCCTTGTATCATCTTGTTAATCAATAGAGATATCGTGTTTACACAGTAGTAAAAACTTTGTGGGAAATCAAAGAACGATCTTCTATATTTTCTCTTTTTTTAAATTTATTTAAAATGTGTACCACTTCGAAAACAGATTCTCAAATTTAGAAATCTGCACGAAAAAGTGACAAATTCATAACAGCAATAATGGGAGAGTGTTTGCACTTTTGTTTTCCTCTTGTATCTTCGGCCCGAAAACATACTTGTTCATGACATTAAAATTCTGCTGTTGAACTAATCTTTTTTCCTCTTTTTACCAACGGATCTCTCTCTATTAAAATCCGTGACATCATGCTTGTCAATGTCAGAAGAGGATCTGGAAAAAGATAATCATTACAACCAAGTCATCTATGCTTTGTCAAGTACATTCTAAACATTTGATCAAAAACCAAAACACCAATATAATTGAATATACCTGTTTTGCATACCCTTTAGCTGTACAACTGTTGCCATCTTTGGTACAATTTTAACAGATTAGTTCAATGATATTGGTTTTGATATTTTTAATTAAAATAAAGTTGTCTTATGATTTCTATATTCCAAACCTGTTGTTTTCATTTTCCGAACGTGAAGCCTTCATTTTCTCAACGTGAATTTTCACATTGTCATAATGGCCCTTTGACTTGCAATGGCTGGAGTAAGCAGCGCTTTTTGATCGGTAGAACTTCCGGCATAACTGACAGTAGAAACCCTTGGACACCAGAAAAAAAAATTAACTTGAACATCAAAATATGTCATTCCCTTGAAGTCCCGCAGTTTATTTAATTATGATCTGTCTACATTTAGTTTACATCAAAAAGGGAAAAAAATGTTACCGACCAGTTAGTCTGGTGGATTAGTTCGTCGCTTTTAAATCGAAGGGTTGAAGGTACGAAACTGGTCGCTAGCTAGTCAGCTGTGTTCATGGACAAGGCACTTTACCTGAACCCATTAGACCAGACATTGCCTGAACCCATCAGATTATTGGGTTCTACTAAATTGAAGGAATGTCTCAATCGTACATAACAAATTGCAATTGGGACAAGGTAATCTGACGATTGCCCATGTGATAAACCCCTGGTTTCCCATTCACAGGAATAAACAGGAATATCATATGTTTATCTATGCTATCCAATGGGGAACAACAGTAGTTGTTTAAAACACAGCTATATAATTGATGTAACTTAAAACATAAGTTTTTGGTCAATCTATTTCAAAGGAGGACACACATACCTCCATAGGTTCAATTGCACACTGCCCAGCTGGCTCATCAGGATTGAATGGTGGGAGTCTGTATTTGAATGGATCATCTTCTGGGAATGGTTCAACCTAAAACAATTGTTTAATCAAGGCAAGCCAGTGGGAAGATAATTTAGTGATACTGGTACTTATATACACAAAGTAGTTTTGAAATTAAAACAATAAAATGACATACATGTATTTTTTCCTTTTCTTCTTCTTGTTCAATTTCAGGAACCGGCTCTAAAACAAAATAACATTGATGTAAGTTTAGCTAAATAAACTTCACTCTAAAGGTTTTGATGAAAGTCCACACTGGTATCTTCCAACCAAATTACATGTTTTTAGCCCTTTTAAAACAAAAAGTGCAACAAGTTGTCATTATTTATTGTAAATCCGGCTTACGTTTATACTTTTTAATGAGTTTCCAAAAATGAATACACTTACCTTCAGCGGTTTCATCTTTATGAGGGGTTAAGTCTTCATTTTGATTATCAGATGAATTAGACCTCTTCTTCTTTCTCTTAAAAGGACGAGGAGGCAGAGGGACTGGAGGACCCGGCAGCAGTTGGAGTTGGACGACATTCTTCCTGATCATCATTCCACTCTTTTGGAGAGCATTCCTTGCATCAGCCGGGTTGTAGAAATCGATGTCGTAAATATTGTAACCGATGTTCTGGAATAAAAGTGAACGTTAAACTATGATTTCAAAAAATAATACAGAAAAACAGTTTAAAAAGTGAAACAACTGGCATAAATTACCTTTTCAGTGGATGAACACAAAAAACTTTATATATCATGTAATTATTTGGACATTTAATCAAATCAGTATTTAAAGTCATGTTGTTAGGAAACAAGATTTGCTAATAAGATATGTCAAAAGCTTTTCTAACATTACCTTAGTTAATAGCACAAACTATTTTTTTGAATCTTCCAAATTTAACACCACAAACGACTTTTAATACAGCATTATGCAATGTTTCTAAGAATTCCAACAGAACAAATCAAATTTACGACACTGGCATATAAGTGACAAACTACTCGCTTTTACCTGGGCGATCTTTGCTGGCAAAATTGGTGCAAAATATTCACGAATATCCTCTGTTGTTGCTTTGTCGGGTATATTGTAAGCACGAACATAGATACTCATCATCATGGCTGGATAAATGGGTTAGTTTAGGGGTGAGTAACTTCTCTAGTCCGCGGGCCAGATGTGGGAAAATAAAGTTCTTGCTGGGCCGGATTATTACATGAATAGTATTAAATATTTTTATTACATGGTATGGTTAGATACAGTCAGCGGGCCGGTCAAAATCCCTTTACGAGCTGGACCCGGCCCGCATGCTGTATGTTGCCCATGTCTGGGTTAGGTGAATTGCAAATACGTAATGAAAACGGAATTTACCTGGCCTAGTTGGTCCCATTCCTGGCATTCCTGGAGCCATCATTGGACCCATGGGTCTCATATTCATGTTTGGCGGTCCATGACCAAAAGGACCCGTTGGGCCTCGCATGTTCATGGGTCCCATTGGTCCTCGAGGACCCATTGGGCCGTGTGGTCCCATTGGGCCATGTGGTCCCATCATCATCCCAGGGCCCATGGGCATTGCACCCATAGGCGGAGCAAATGGACCCATAGGTCCCATGAATCCGGAAGTTTCCATTGACTTTTTCTTGTTCGTTTTCTTTTCTTTTTTTACTTCTGTATTCACAGGATCTTTCTTCAGTTGCTTATCTTTGGTCTGCACAGTATTTTTAGGTAAAATTTTCACTTTGGGAAGACTTTTTTCCTTGATAGGTGTTTTATCTTTTACAGGGGTAGGGACTTTTTTCTTCTGTTGGGGACTCTTGGCTTTTGTAGCCAACTTGTCTTTACTTTTCTCCATAGAGCGATATAGATTTTTCCAAGGACTTCTTTCTCTTGATCTCCTCTGGCTTCGATATTCTTTCAGAGGACTTCGCTCCCTGGTACGTGGCCTTGTGTGTCGATAAGGACTCCTGGATCTCCTTTCTCTCCTCGGACTTCTCTCTTTTGAGCGTTTCCTTGATGATTCTAATGGAGATCTTCGTCTTGGACTTCTGTCTCTTGAATATTTTCGCTTTCTTGGAAGAGGACTCAAACTTCGTTGATCTCTTTTTCTGGAAATCTCCTTTAATCTTCTCGGGCTTGTACTTCGTCGAGACTCCCAGTCTCTCTTAAGACTTGATTCCCTTGAGTGCCTTTTTCGTGGACTGCGTTCTCTCGAGTACCTATTTCGTGAACTGTGTTCTCTAGGGACTTCTCTTCCTGGACTGGGATCCCTTGAGTAACCACGTCGTGAACTGTGCTCTATGGGAGGGTCTCTAGGACTGCGTTCTCTAGAGTACCCATTTCGTGGACTGCGTTCTCTCGAGTATTTACTTCGTGAACTGTGATCTCTAGAAACTTCTCTTCTTGGACTGGGATCCCTTGAGTAGCCACTTTGGAGACTGTGTTCTCTAGAGTACCCACGCCGTTGGCTGTGTTCTCTATGAGGTTCAGTTCGTGGACTGCGTTCTCTAGAATAACTTCTCTTTGAACTGAGCTCTCTAGTTGGTTCCCTTCGTGGACTTAGTTCTCTACGGGGATCCCTACTCGGACTGAATTCTCTAGGCGGACCTCTACGGGGACTAAATTCCCTAGGAGGACCTCTTCGAGGACTCAGTTCCCTAGGAGGGCCTCTACGTGGACTTAGTTCCCTAGGAGGGCCCATCCAAGGCCCACCCCGAGGCCACCACTGTGGACCAAATTCAGGCCCACGAGGAGGACCAAATTCTCCTGGAGGTCCTCTCATCATTCTGGGATGCATTCCACCCATCGGAGGACCAAAGTTCCTCGGATGCCAGTGGTCTCTCGGGAAGGGAGCACTTCCCATGAAACCCGGAGGATCTCTGAACATAGTTGGATCCCTTGGTGGCATATCTCTTTGATTCCTTAGCTTGTCGAAATCAATTTTACGAAGGTTGTTGACTTCTGAAGCCGGCAAAATATTTCCAGCGAGCAGATCGCTTAAGATTTGTTTTCGAATCTCCTCTCTTTCTTTAGCCAAAGATGCAGGAGTGTTCTCCTCTGTCTGGAGAGTTGTGTATGAAAAAATAATTAGTTTGTTGCAGTAATTTAATGGATTTTTCGAATAAGGCGTAGGACAAAAATGTTAAATTGATACAGTGTAGTTGTTACAATTAGTTATTTATTTTGTTATATATATACTTTATATATATTATGGATTAAACATAGTTATACTGAGCTCTGATTAAAAATATGAATGAATTTCATGCTAAAAAAAGCACCAAACTATTTGGCATATGCTATCAAAGCACAAAACATTTACCTTATTTAAAGAGCGGATATTATTGGGATTGCTATTCCGAACGGCCTCATAATTTTTGTCATCCTAAAAAAAATTGTTTTATTGTTGTTTCTATTTAACAGTTTAAAAGGATATTTTGTACAAAAATCTGTGCAATAGGCTTATTTTTATTAAAAAAAAGATTGTCGACACTACCAAATAAATTTGTTCGAAAGAAATGTTTTTATGCACTAACACGCATGTCAAAGCACTCAATCAAAAATAAAATAATGTAACTTTGAGATACAGAAATAACATACCGTATCATACACAAATACATCGTGAAGAAGGGTCTGAATTAATTGC
>CH000298.1:1732798-1752267 GCA_000149265.1 Ciona savignyi | reverse complement strand
AACTTACATTGCCATTAAACCTTGCATCAAGCATAACAAAAAATTAGAACATTGACTAAAAGTGTACAGGTATGACCCAGTACTAAGAAATGTGTGGGCTTTAATAAGATTAAAGTTAAAAAAGTAAATGAAAACCTAAAATTAAGTTCTGTACCAATATTTTAAATATACTCCATATAACATTTTAGCCGTTAAATTGTTTAATATTCTATAGCCAATTCCTATACATAGATATATTATAGGTGTACAACACATTTTTATGAATGCAAATAAATTTGCTGATATGGAGCGCAATATGTGTCTATATACCTATGTTAGTTTATTTGTTAAGAGCCTTTAAGCTAAGCAGGAAGCCAAAAAGTGGTGGGATAAAACCAGTCACCGGCAATAGACAATAATGTCAAAAAGCAAGGCATTTAGAAGGCATAGGCATAACAGTTTCAGGCATGTACAACAGGCACAATAGACCCGGTACTTCGACAGTTGGTACAAGGCAATTTGACGAATACCACTGTGTTAACTCAACCACATTTCCCCTTTAAGAAAAAAAAAAGATCTTGGGCTATGTGTGGCAGAAAACCTTTGGTGGTTGTGCACTGCTTTTTAGTAAAAAGGTTTTAAGATCAACCATGGTTGCTTAATGGTTTTGTGCTGCAAAAAGGCATTTATTGGACTTCTGTAGACAGCAAGTGGATACAAGTAAAACTGCAAGAACACAACTTAATAATATACAACACACTGCAAAAGCTCCAGTAACAAAATTGTGGGAGATGGATAATCTGATTGTTACATAATAACGTCTCTCTGTTTTCCCATGTACAGGGTTATAACATTCATATTCTCTTCCCCATTCTTATAAATCTGTAACTTAGTAGAGCATGAAAAAAAATTATAGAACATCTGCAAAAAAAGGCTTAAACGATATAAAGTAATTAACGAGAACAACAAGGAAGTTTAACAGTTATCTCTATCATACACATGAAAAAACGCACTGAAGTAACGTGTAAATCATACACATCACACTGCAATAGCTCCCGTAACCCGACAGTGGGCGCGAGCTGATCTGACGATTGCCTGTGTTTTAACCTACTAGTTTATCAAATTCACCGAGTTAAATATAAATATCCTATCACTTAATTAGGCCTACCATATATACACAATTCATTGTATCTTGTATGCATTTAAACTCGCTTTGCAAGAAACACTTATTTTATAGCACATAACAGCTATGTTAAAACTTAAGCTTAAACAACAACATTGTGCTAACGTACCACTGTTTGTATAAACCTCTTCACCATCATCATCCTCTTCATCAGAATGAACCATCCGTCGTAGATCAGCTAGTGCGTTGAACTTCGATTTGATTGGGGTGGCCATCTTTGCTTTATGAGTATCCACCAGCAATTATAGTTTGCTGGAGGGCTCTTTTGACGATGTAAAGTTAGTCGGATCAGAAATATCAAGCTCCCTTATCGGGATCGATGATCTTTACATTAATAAATAAAGGAGAAACACTTTAACGCGGACTGTAGAAGTAGGACATTGGAACCTGAAGTTTGGATGATTAATTTACTTAAATCAAATTGTTTAATAGCTCTTAGGATTAGTACTAATTTTTAGTGGTGTAAAACAAATATACAACTACTAAAAGAAACAAACTAAGCGCTAGCGAAGCGTCATTAATTTACGTTTTGCACCATGACACCTCGGGTAGAAGTTTCCAACTTGCGTGTTAGCAGCTGGTATCTCCTTCACTTTAAATTAGGATAGGATAGGATAGGATTTTCATCTTTATCCCCGTGAATGGGAAAACCAAGGGGGTTATCACACGGGCAATCGTCAGATCACCTCGCGCACATCGTCGGGTTACCGGAGCTATTGCAGTGTGTTGTATATGATAGACACGTTCCTTCAATTTGGTAGAACCCATTAATCCGCTGGGTTCAGGCAATGTCTAGCGGCCAGTTTCGCACCTCCAACCTTTCGGTTGAAAGGCGACGCACTTAACCGTTAGACCAACGGACCGTACAAAATTAAGCCGATTTCCCACCAAAGCGACAAAAACGTTTTTGTATTGGCGTAAAGTTTTCTGGTTTTTAATTTCGAGTTACTTCCTTTCCTGTGTGCATAAATTAGTAAGTGTGCTGCTGACAAACAGTGATAATCTGGTCAATATAGTCCGGCCCGTTGGTCTAGCGGTTAAGTGCATCGCCTTTCAGTCGTAAGGTTGCAGGTGCAAAACTGGTCGCTAGCTAGTCGGTTGTGTCCTTAAGCAAGGCACTTTACGGACATTGCCTGAACCCAGCGGATTAATGGGTTCTACCAAATTGAAGGAACGTGTCTATCATACACAACACACTGCAATAGCTCCGGCAACCCGACGATGGGCACGAGGTGATCTGACGATTGCCCGTGTGTTAACCCCCTTGGTTTTCCCAGTCACGGGGGTAAACATGAATAAAAATAAATCCTTGAATAAAGTTATTCAAGCACGACCCAGTACCGTGGGAGAGTCGGCTTTAAAAGATTAAAGTAACAAATAATTTCTATTTAGGGTCGTTCCGATTTTTTTTTCTTTTTTTTCGAGCCCATGATGAGCTCGTCACTTGGACCGTTTTTGTATAGTAGCCGGTATATGTATCGGTCGCGTTAACCATTTGGACACACGACCGTACAGGTGGTCGTTCTGATGCCTGCATTCAGTTTATCTACTAGCTCTTGCCCCCACTCGCGGATCGAATATGCTATAAACACCAGTGCTTGGTCGGGGCTATATCGCCAGGCAGTACTCCAAGCGAAATCGTCAGTGTCTGTATGCGATATAATTTGGGTTATGTAACCCCCACAATAAGTGAGGTAAAAATGCATGACGTCATCGTACTTCAACAGCTGATTTTTGGCCATCTCAAAAAATGCGAAAATGCTTAAATCTAGGTATATAGGATACTGTAACCACTAGAGAGCATAACACTAATGAGATATAATAGGAACGGACGACGCGAGAGTGTTGACGAACTTCCACTTCAGAAATGATGCTTTGGAAGACAATGGGGATTTTGTCATTGCTTAAATATTATTTCCTATGTATATAACAGTTCCCACTATAAAGCATAATTTAAGCAAAATGTGCTTGTAGGATGTGAAATCTGATTTGGACTAGCAATCATGTGTGCGAGATGTTGCACAAACAGGTATAGGCTTGCAAGTTGAAGATAGCCTGGGATTTTTCGAATCTATTCCCTATCTTTTAACAACTGGTAAGTGATATCGATTGGCACGATTGCGGTGCATGGCCTATAATTAGGGATATTGTGACGCAGACAGAGATATGTGTGACGTAGATGTTTACAAGTTCACCCCAACCTTTGGTTTTGTTCGCTAATTACAAGTTCGTGCTAAAAAGGCTGCGAGAGAAATTTTGCTTCCTCCCCAAGAGATTCGATATATTGCGTAATATTGGTGGCTTAATTATTTGTAATCTAGTATAGGAGGAGATGTTTTTGGTTTATCACCGTGGATGGCCAAACGCAGGCAAGTTATCACACATGCAATCATCAGACTACCCGTCTACCATTGTGTTATTTGGTACGTTCTTTCAGTTTTAGTGAAACCCATTTATTACCTCGGTTCAGGCGATTTCGCTAAGTGTCTGGTTGGCAAGAACACAACTGTCTCGCCTAACAGACAAACGTAGTTGTGCCGACTGCCGAAGGTGAGGCAGCTATGAAATAACTCTTTAGTCAGGACAAGACGTCCAGCATAGAAAGTAATAATTTAATGTGCCATATAGTCGTATTGTCCGCGTCATTATGATGTTACATTTACGAACAATTTCATGCCGCACGGGCGACAGTGGAGCGAATACTGAACTCTTTTTGAACGCCAAAATGGCAAGAACCCTTATCATCTTGACTTTCGGAATTCCCTAATTTTCTTCTGATGAGTTAAGCACTTTAGTCTATAAATATATACCATAAACACGTCAGTTTATACGCTCGCTCTGACATACGGCAGACGCCAAACCGCAAGACAAATGAGCCAAACGCAGCAGCCGGAGAGATACGTGCTGAAGGTTTATGGCTATAGGCGCTATCTTGGGTATTCACGCATTAATTACATATAGTGTAGTATAAGGCTGGAGAGCACTTAATTCCATACCGCCGCCAAGCAAAAGCATTCACGGTTGCACATGTCGACTTGTGTTTAGATCACATAAGTAAATGGAATAACATTTTATTCATCACATTTTTTCAGATTTACATCATTGACATTTTGGAAACATTCCTTACCAATGGCGCCGCATTATCGACCTAGCGCCGGTACAGCGAACAGTTCTTCTGTTGAAGGAAAAAAAATGATTTCGAAATATTTCTTTGAAACATCCACATGAGTGTCTTCTTTTTTACCGAGCCAAGGTTCGAACGGATGATGGGCTCGTTGATTGTACCGTTTTTGTATAGCAAAAACCATATATGAAATGGTGGCGATATCCATTTGGCTACACGACCGTACCCATATGTATATCTTCTGCCGTCACGTTTTCGCGTAGCGTCGCAACGTAGCGTTGCAAATTTTGAAGACATCAGGTAATCGAGTTGAATTTTTTAAAACTGTTCAACACAAAAAATTAAAACAAATAAAAATCTAACCCTTTATATGAGAATAAGTAACTTAGCCAAAGAACCACTGGCTCAGTAAACAATTAGTCGCTTTCATATATCATATTTTGTATATAATCTAAAAAAAGTCAAGTTGTTTAAATTTTTAAACATGATTAATTTTGTTAGTAAAATAATTAACCGTCCCCCCACAAATTGTCGAATTGCTATTAGAGCAAAACCGCTAATATCAATACACCATTGCTGCTAACTAAAGAACTTATACCGGTTGTACAAGAACAATGTTTTGTTCATCGCTTTGTATTGAAGATTAGTAGACACGGGCTACATATTTGGATAAAAATGCATACTCATTGTTATTTATATGTTTAGTTGGGCGATCGTGTGGCGACTGGTTAGTGTTGCGGAATCATACTGTTTAAAAGCGGACCTGATCACAAATTGACTGACTGTAAGCGAAAAACTTAGACCATCAGAAAATATTTCAAGTACAACATAAAATGTGTACTCGTTTAATGATAAAACAGTACCGTTTACCAAAAAGCAGTTGTGTGGAAGAATGGTTTACGCTAGCTTCTTATATACTGACAGCGTCACAACTGGACTAAATAATGGACCCACGTTGGTCCTCGGTTCTAAACTATGCTCAGTTAAAAAAAGAAAAAAAGGATATTTCGAAAAAAAGGCGAAGCTTTTGAAGAAGAGTTTTTATAGTCGATTACATATGGATATTTACATACGAGGCTAGTATGGCTTCATAGAAGAAGCTATTGCCTTGACGCTGGAAATAACCGAGATAAAATTTGTATTCTTATTCACGTATTTCAACCAGTGTGAAATTTTGTTTATGGTGTGGAGAACCAACCGTTGTGTGAAATGACATCTGGGGGAAATGAAACAAAGCAGTCGCTCGTTCAATCCTCTTCGTCGTTTGACTCTAGCAGCAGTTTCCAATACCGTGACCTCTCCTCGTCACGTGACAACGAACAGTCATCGGACAGTGCATCCGTGGATAAGCAATTAAGACCTTTCGAGCTTAACACGAGACCGAATCCGCCATTAACAAACCGCAAGAGCTCAGACGACGACGAAGTCTGTGAATTTAATTCGAGATACCTTCGTACAAGAAAGGTAGAGTGGACTGACTGTATGCTGGTTAGCTGATCTCAGTAAGACCAAATTATATAGCATAGTCTAAATACCAACAAGATTTCGTATTTTCGAAACATAAAACCCAACTAGTTTTAACGTGGTATTTTTGGAATTTCCGTGAACAGAGTGCTTCAGATTGCAGGTTCTTTCAAATAAATTATTTATTCGAGGTATACTTTGGTTTACAATTTTTTGACATATAAAGCGTCTACAGTTTCAAAGCCATACTGTTGTTTGTTGAAATAGGATGATTTAACAGTTCAGATACTTTATCTGAACTTGAAAGGTTGTAGTTATTATCAGTGTACGTGATTAGCCAAAAACTTGATAAGAAGCAGTTTAGAACGTTTTTGATTCCGATCTAAATAGACTTTATAATTATCTAGTGTTCTTGCAATAAAAAAGAAAACTCTGTAGGCGATACTTCTTTTTGCCCTGGACGCTTGTTAAATTTAAATATACCAAATATTTCAGGCTAACGGTCGCCGTTGCCTTCTGAAGCGAAAGCTTGTCAATAGTTCTGGTTCTGCGAACTGTAACTCGTCGGCCTATCCTTCCTCGACAACGTCATCCATCAAGGAATCGTCTTCGTCAGAAGGATTGTCGCCGGACAGTACAGAGGCAAATAAATGCATGATTACTCTGAGCTTGAACAGCGAAGTCGCCAATCACGCCCTGGAAAGGTAAACAAAATGGACACATCGTGACTGTTTACGGGGTTTAGCCTAGGCTACTATGTCCGTCCTGTTGGTCAGGGTTTTAATCGTAAGGTTGCACGTGCGAAACTGGTCGCTAGCTAGACGGTTGTGTCCTTGGGCAAGGCACTTTACGGACATTGCCTGAACCCAGCGGATTAAAGGGTTCTACCAAATTAAAGGAACGCGTTTATCATATACAACACACTGCAATAGCTACGGTAACCCGACGGTGGGCGCGAGGTAATCTGACGAGTGTTAACCCCCTTGGTTTTTTCCACTCACGGGGATAAACATGAATATCCTACCCTATCCTATCCTACTTTGAAATTTGGTTTAGTTAAACAATGATCGTACTTGACCATGTAATCGTACAACATGACATACACGCCCATGTAAACTTAAACATGACAAGAAAACCCATGACACGGATAAGTACACACGTGGCATATACTGTTACATGCATAATTTTGTTACGCTTTTCGAACGAGGGTAAGGTTAATCTAGTTTTGTTTCAGACACATCGAAAGTTCGGATATAAAGCAAGTTGAAGAAATAAAATGGGCCTCTGGTAAACTTAAGGGCAATTATGAGCAAGTTCAGAAATTCACGACCGATCAAAATAAGCTGAGTACTTCAGTCCCAAATGGGTTGAACTTTCCCCCAATAATACCTGAAAAGCATAGAATAGTTTTCAACGCTGCGGGCAAATTATTTGAAGCTGATCAAAGACTGCTGGACAAATATCCGGAAACAGTACTGGGCGGGCATAAGAGCAGAATGCGATTTTATGATGTGAAAAAGAACGAGTATTTTTTCGACAGGCACAGAGAGGTGTTCGAGGCGGTCTTGCAGTTCTACACAAATGGTGGAACGCTTGCCCGTCCTAGCCACATCCCGCTCGATATATTTGTTAATGAAATTCGGTTTTATTCTTTTGATTACGAAACGATCGAAAACTTCCTACGCGATGAAGGATTGTTGCTAATCGAGAAAAAGAAACCTTTGCCGAACGGGAAAATTAGACGGATAATTTGGCGTTTATTCGAGGACACAGAGTATAGCTGGTGCTCGAAAGTGGTTACATTAATATCTGCGTTGGTGATTACAATCTCAGTTGTGGTCTTCTGCCTGGAAACACGTCCAGCCTTTACCTCGTTGAGCAATAACGTGACAGAACAAATACGACCTTCGCTGGAGGCCTGTCAACGCAGTCTCAACGGCCAACATGGCGCAAGGTCAAACCAAAGCAATTCCAACAATCAATTTAACATGACCGCCTACTCTGAATACTTACTCGACGAAACTATTCTTGGTAACAAATTAGAAGCGCTTGTCGGATTAGTAAAAGCGACGTTAGAAATATGTGTTGAAACGGAAGATCTGCCAGTGTCGTACCGCTATACTGTGGCACGGTGTTTGCTCGAAGTGGACGATGAAAGAAGATATTTTAATTATCTTCTTAATCAGCTAAAAAGGCATCAAAGCAATCAGAAAAAAATCGTAGAATCCAAACTTCGCCACAAAAGGTTGCGTAAAACTGAAACCACTGAAGTCACGAATTCAAAACTGTTAAATCTAAGCGAATTTCATCCGAATGAAATAAGAAACAATTCTGAAATAAATCAAACAATCCCAAATGCACTTATACATTTAATGGATCGCACTTGTACAAAGCTGGACAACGTTTCCAGGCGTTCTCCTTACGCTTGGTTTGTACTTGAAGCAAAAATGGGCAGTCCAGCCGGAATTCTATTTTTAACCGAAACGTCTTGTATTGTTTGGTTTGTTTTGGAACTCGGATTACGATTTGGTACATGTCCAGACCGGAAGGCATTCTGCAAGGTTTGTATTTTGGCATTTGTTTTCTGAAATACTGGAAATCGAATTGACGGTAAGTACAACACTTTTTACTCTCATTATTAGGAACGAAATTGGATTCTAAACCGACGATCTTTTTAAATATAAGTAATATCATTGAAAGAGTACTCGCTTTTGCATTCGATTTTTCCCGAATAAAGTCATGTAAATCCTTAAGCGCCGAGTTTGGTATTTCTTAACAACCTACGCTGTCGCAAGCAATTACTTAATTATAACTGTTTAAATTCTTCCTTTAGAGTTTCTTGAACATTGTCGACGCATCGGCCATTCTTCCCTACTTTATCACCATGATTGTTATATCAATAGAGAATTCTTCACACCTTCGACCACAAACGGCCACCATTCTCAGGTTGGTTATTGGTTGCTTATTGTTATTTATACGTCACCCCCAACTTAAAACTTTGACGATGCAATTTCGTGCATGGGTTTTGTTTTATATATAAATAAGTTAACATATGTATATTGCGAATATGGTTAAGCATTTGTCAACCAAATGATGGTGCTTCAATTTGGTGGGGTCCCTCGGCAGAAAAATTAGCGAACATACCTTCATCCAAGTGGATTATTAAGTTTAACAAAATTATCATCATAATGTTATCGCCCCGATACCAGGATGTGGACATTAGATATTATTACGCTTGTCTGTGTAACATCGGCATTCGTTGACCCACGGACGGGGTTAAGAGTAAGTATCCAATCATATTGAACATTTTATTTTTACCAAGAAGAGTCATTATTCCGACTGTACCAGTTTGTAGAAAATTAACCTATTTGCTTATCATGTACCTTTATACTCGCTGCTGTCTTTGTGTTTATCTGTGGTGTTACGATCAGTTATAAAAAAAGCATTTTAATGAAACTTTTTTATTGCACTATACGCAATATAATGTAAGTAACTACAGGGAGATCCGTTTTATGTGGTGTGTTTAAAAGTATTTAAAATTTTCATCCAGAACCATACGACTCGTTCGAATGTTGCGAATACTTAAGTTATCCCGCTATTCTCGCGGATTCAGGATCCTTGGTCTAACTCTTATCAGAAGCACACGGGTTCTTTTTCTTCTTGTATGTTTCCAGGTATGAATATTTAAATTTAAGCATAATTTGTATCCAAATCAAGTACATGTATACATATAACAATCGTTTTTGATAATTTTTCCGAAATGCATAATAACTATTGTTACAACAAACAAATCAACTATTTCTAAGTATATTGAATTTACAATTTGTATACCGTAGCGAAGAACTGCTGTAAAATTCATTGCGTTTATTTTTACGACTTTCGTCACATTTCTGTCGCCTTGTCGGACCGATTGCACATGCATATTTTATACGGTTATTTCGCTCGCGAAATTCAATTGCTGGCACGCGTGATTAGCATATTTCTGGACGGGTATAATACACTTAGGGCTATTGAAAGTGGGTTGACATAGTGACAAGACTTGCTCTGTGGTTAACCCAGGAGAAATAATCCCATAAAATATTAACACCCTGTCATAAGACCATCTTGCAGTACTATAGAGATAGCATCAATAATTAAAACCCCCAAATTGCCTTCTGCGCAAAAACAATAAGAGAGACCTCGTCATTCGTCACTGGCAAACGCCTTGTATTTCTGTCAAGGCCTCAGCCATGGCCGGACCACGAAAGTATTTGTGTGCATACGCCCGCCTTCAATTATTCATGCTGTTTTGCCTCGCTACTTGGCCCGCGTTATACAACAATGAATCAAAAGACATTTCTTACTTAAAGGGGAACTGAAGTCAATTTTAAGAATATCTTAATAAATGGAAAAAAATTCGCTGATTTCAAAAATCAAATCAGTTTCTTCCAATATTTTTTTGTTAAAGAGTTATGAGCAAATATGCATTTTATTTTATGTTAGGGGATTTCCCGTATTACGTCACTGACGTTGTTGAGATTTCGTGCCTATATGCATTGTATACAATCATGTGCCAGTTTAGAGGTGAATTAGTAACATAAGCGCCTGCAGGAGCGTTGTATTTTCGTTTTTATTATGGAGACTTAGCATAACACTTGTCATATAGCCTAACTGAACCAATGTACCCGCGTGACAGCTTACCTTAAGCGCGGTCATTCAGGCCTGCACGATCCTGGACCTAAGCTGAATGCTGAGGTATACAGGTCTCGCATTTAAATGACTTTAGAATAATAAGTCTTAGCAATTTATATCATAAATCATAGAAGTGAAGACAGAACAAGAAAACTAGAACATGAGGCAGTAAACTGTAACTGCCAGCAATTTATAGAAATAAACCAGCCATCAATCAAAGATCAGACTATGCGGTGGAAACAGCCTATTTCTTTCATGATTGTTGCTTTTCAATATATAGCCATAATCTGCAACGTAGACTAGCAATGTTGTTATCAACCCCTAGGCTACAAACTGAGAGTGTGAGAGATTTGGTATACATATGCATAGAAGTTTTAACAAATTTCTTTTGTTTTCTTCATTTCTAGAGTAAATTTAAGTTAATGTTGTAACACTAAAATGGATGACAGTTTTCAACATTCTGGCATGGATGAAAGAAGTTTTATTGTACACAATAAAACAACACAAATTTAGTCATGTGCGTTTGAACCAAGGAAAACGTCTGAAAGTATCTTTGAAGATGCAAGCCCCATAGAAGAAAATGTTTATTTAGAAACATTACCTATTGACATGACTCGGTGCCGTTGCAAAAACTGTATTCTTATGGACACACCGCATGAATGTACATGCATTTGTGCACAAAATAACGCCAGAGACTGGGCTTGCATTACTAAAAGCCCTTATTTTTCAATTATCTGCTTGGATAAAGAAGTTCTTGAAGTTGCACTTGATGTACTGGGTTGATCACTATGTTTAAAATCATAATCAGAAAAATTAAAAATTGTTGGAACTGTATTTTTCAGCAAGTGGTTTGTTTTCATCATCTTGGCTACTCCATTGGAGTCAAATACAATTTTACTATGATAATCCTTGTCACAAATATGTGCACTACACACTGCGGTTCTTTTTCCAGGTAGTTTAGAACGCTTGCATTGTTGTATCCATTGCTTCAACCGTTTTTTGTCGTTGTGAGGAAATCGATGGAAGAGCACAGGTGGATTGGAATTTCGTGTGCTGTAATAGGAATTTGTACACCTTCTGGAGCAAAACAATATGCTCCATTCACTCTTTCTTCCTTCTCAGTGGCTTAACTTTAGGCATTTTACAATATCTAATAAAAAGAACTAAATTAGAAATGTGGTATATTCTTATTAACTTATTTGGGTAGTTAAGTAAAGATCTATTATATATATTCTTCACTTACTTATCTGAGTGCTTGCTGTGTACTTATTGTCAGACTACACATCAGCTACTCAACTGTGGATTAACTGGTTTTTGCAATAAGTGGTATTCTCAACCAGTAGGCTAATGCTCACTTTCAATAACAGCAGACATTAAATGCACCACATACACAACAGCAAAACATTATACAAACAGCCAAGGTAAACCATGAAAGAAATAGGCTTTTCCCACCGCATAGTCTAGCCTTTGCCTAATGGCTGGTTTATTTCTATAAATTGCTGGCAGTTACAGTTTAATGCATTCTGTTATAGTTTTCTTGTTCTGTTTTCACTTTTATTATTTATGATATAAATTGCTAAGACTTATTATTCTAAAGTCATTTAAATACGAGACCTGTATACCTCAGCATTCAGCTTAGGTCCAGGACCGTGCAGGCCTTAAATGACCGCGCTTAAAGTAAGCTGTCACCATGTACATTGGTTCAGTTAGGCTATATGACAAGTGTTATGCTAAGTCTCCATAATAAAAACGAAAATACAACGCTCCTGCAGGCGCTTCTGTTGCTAATTCACCTCTAAACTGACACATGATTGTATACAATGCATATGGGCACGAAATCTCAACAACGTCAGTGACGTATACGGGAAATCCCCTAACATAAAATAAAATACATATTTGCTCATAACTCTTTAACGAAAAAATATTGGAAGAAACTGATTTGATTTTTGAAATCAGCGTATTTTTTTCCATTAATTAAGATATTCTTAAAATTGACTTCAGTTCCCCTTTAAATGGTCGCCATAATAAAAAGACCTACATGTAAACTACTTTAATTCTCCAATGCCACCTTATATATCACCAGATGGTACTCGCTATTGTGTTTTCGAGTGTTGTGTACTTCGTTGAATACGACGCGCCCGGAACGCAATTCACGTCTATACCAGATTCCTTCTGGTGGGCCTTAATCACAATGACAACAGTGGGGTGAGTAATGTTGTTTTATTTTTAGGGAAGGTTCTCGATAACCTGTAGCCAGCAGCTCACAACGCTATGTATAAAATGATTGTATTCGCTTAAGCAGCCTAAAAACATAATTTCTCCGGTAAAAGTCTAACAGGTTTTGGTGGGAAAGATAACGATAAAAGCGACAGGTAATTATTATCAAAAAGTTAGTTACTCGGCCATTATGAAGTTTTTAATGCACGGACCAAAATCACCCACCAAGATAAAACATTGTAACAATGTTACGTGTATCGTACACAGCTCAGCGCCGTTGAATTTAACTCAGATTTTCTACAGATACGGAGACGTTGTCCCGATCACGGTGCTCGGGAAAATAGCTGGGGCGAGCTGTGCAATTATGGGGATTCTTTGCATTTCGTTTCCAGTGCCAGTTATCGTATCAAATTTCAATTATTTGTATAATCGTGACAAGTAGGTCAATTTTTCAGCAAAAAAAACGTTTTTAGTCTTCTTTAAACGGTACGTTTGGTTTCTACCACTCCCAGGATTTATGCGCGAATATTTGAAGCTTATGGACTGGATAAGCCGGCCGTCGGGTTAGCATACCAAAGTTATTTTTGTGTGCTCAATATTGGATATGAGTCCAACTGGTCCAACCCATGTAAAACCATTAGATCCATATTCCGCTGATCAAACCAAGGAAGGGTCTGTTTTATATACCGCCCTGTTTACAAGTGCTCACAGACAAACGTTTAAATTAAATACATGTCAACATAGACCAAAACATTACAGGGACGATTGTAAGCTAATTCCTGAAGATATTTTGGGGGACGAATCGGAACAAATCTTAGAACAGAAAGATTTCAAAAACCTGGACAAACTTTAAATGGTCATTGAATATCCAAGTGAGTCATGCGTTTTAATTGTCCGTCATTGGTTTGCTTTCACAAACAACTATAAATAACAAACAGGCGAATTGCATTTAAATATCCAACATCTGGGCTTTGTATTTTTAACATCATTTTAATAAAATTAAATAAACGCACATGTGGCTTATGTTAGACAACTGTTTGCCATCATGCAAAATAGCTTACTTTTACATTTGTAGAAATTCTCAAACAACGGGTTAATTGACAAACCGAAAAAAACAAACAAACCCAACACAAGTCAAAACAATCTATTTTCACTTTTTCTATCAAGGTCACACCGTCGAACAAATTCGTTTCCAAACTCTCGAAACCATTTGTTGCTTGCTGAAAAGTAAAAGAAATGGCTGCTTTTAATATATATACCTCGTTTTTATTTTTTTTAATCATCTAGTTCGTTTAAGACTTTTTAACAAATTGGACAAACATATTTAAGCATACTATGACAAATATACACCTTTTGTTTCACAATTACATTGTTTAATTATTAAAATAAGCGTGAAATGATTATTCAACTAACGGATTAAAGGAAATAGGTGAAAAGGGAAAACAGCCAACGATAAAAATATAAATAAAGTCAAATCTTACCCCATTTATTTCCGATAAGCACAGGGCAAGCAGCATGCAACGTTCGACTATCGCCCTTTCCAGAAGGAAACAAGTTAAACCAGAAAACCGCGCTTCCTTTGATCGGTTCGGCGGCAATTCTTGGTTGAAGGAAAGCGGTGCTTCCTCCTTCGGGCACATCGCTTAACTACAAACACAAAAGCATAGAGGGAATGTGCTTATGTAATAATGATATGGGTTCCGCAATACATTTTCGCATTTAGCCCTAAAGATTTCTCCTGAGGGGTTGGTTGAGTTATTTTTACAGTATTCATTGCAGCATATGATGTGATAAAGTATTTATACAAATAAACCATCACCAAACGTGTAGAGCAGAAACATACGTAAAATAAAGCTGTGGCAATTCGTGTTCCTTGGTATTGCTCATGCTGTTCTCGTCCATCAGAATCGTCTTTCGCAACATCATCGATGATTTCCGTCTCTTGGTTATCTTCAGCCGTGTCGCCTTCCGTATCAATTTGCGGGGATTCGTTATCAGATAACTTTGTAAAAAGTCTCTTCTCATACTCCCTCTGTAAGAAGCATATAAACATATAGCAAAACAAATATTCATTATGAGGGGCGTATTAATTGCGCTAACAATATACAAAATGTAAGAAAATGAAAATAAATTAACTCAAGTCACGTTATCGGAAGATACTTTTCCCGTCGACTTTATTACCGGAGCTTTTGCAGTGTGTCATTTACCGATGTACATATTTAAGATACTTTTCAAGTTTATGACTATGTTATTGGGCTCGTCGGATGTGTGCTTTGCATATGGACATAACCGTCTAGCGTCTGGTTTCATAACCACAATTCACCTTCCTGCTGATAGTCGACGCTCTTGCCAATACCACATCGGCCAGATACACTGTGCTCAAACTTATCCATTCAATGATATCATCGGTAAACGACACACTTTATACTGATATATATGTTGGTTGAACCAACCTATCAATGGTTCCAGTGGTCTTGGTTTGGAGCTTTGACTGGTACAAAGTAGAATTAATTTTGCTATTTTTACTCACCGACGCATGGTCACAGTGTGCAATATAATGGCCACCCATCCCATAATTTGCAACCTGAAGGAATACGCATGTAAGTCTTCTGTATAGTTGTAATTAAACATATAAGCATGGAAGTTGGTAAATTAATGACGACCCTTTTGGTCAAAGGTTTCAGCAGGTTGGAACGGTTCGCGATCTAATTGGTTGTGTCCTTGGCACTTGGCGTGCCAATACCAAACCCAGTGGGTTAATAGGTTCTACTTAAAAGCAAAGAAACGTCCCAGTTATACACGAGATACTGCATTGGTACCAGTAATCCGATGTTGGACGCGAGGTAGTTTGACGGTTACCCTTGTGAAAACGCTCATTTGCGAATTTGCACATCTACGATTGCCCGTGTGATAAAATCCCTTACGTTTGTTATTTACCGGGCTAAACACGAATAACTTATCCATTGTTAAATTATAATATCAACCTGCAGCGGTTCGGAATATCCTGTCAGTCCAGTTGCATCTGATATTCGTTGAGATAACCGTTTCACTACATAGTTTGCGTCATCGTCGAACCAAGCTGTACTGCTAATACGATATTTTACAGCACCAGGATTTTCACCGCGTCTATCCGTTCCCTCGACTCGTTCCAGCTGGGAGTAACAAGTCATTTTACAGATATACTCCAAAATTGAAGTCTTTGCACATCTAGAACACAATATAGTCTGTGCACATCTAGAACACAAAGCCATAATGGAAATGTCTTTCGTTTTTTATCCACAGGAAGCAACATGGCATACGTACAATCTTATCCAATTTTCTTTATGTATGAACCTTAATTGTGGTGGGGAGCATACTACGATTACTTCGTAATAGGCCTACCATTGGTTGACTTTACAGGAAACTTTTGCTTGATTTTCTCAAGACGTATGCGACATAACAAGAGAATACTGATTTAACAGAACAGAATTATAACGTATTTGTTGTCATTTGAGGAACTAATTATAGTTTCTGTTTGCGTAAATAAAGCTACACCATGTAAAAAAAACATTTGTTAGGCAACCAAGAGACTTACTGTATCCTTGCAAAAATGTATCATTCAGTATAAATGCGGTTTTACAAAGCGTGGCATAGTTAAACCGAGAATGACAAACTAATCTTACATCAGGTTTAGCAAGCTCTATGATTGTGTTGGCTTCTTTATCCGACACAATATCGTGCAATCGCACAATGTGAGGGAAGTTCCAAAGTTCCTCCAACTTAATTGGACTCAAGAGAAGTCGAGGGTGTTGCTTGTTCGTAAAGTAATAACATTTCAATTGCTTCTCAACATTCTTTGGCTGTAGAAACATGTTTCTTTATGATGCAAAAGTCAATTATGTAAATTCCCAAAAAAATTAGCTAATGAATTTGCGCTTTGGACTTTAAGTCTAACGATTGTGGAATCGACACCAGCTGTGAGCTTATCGGTGCTTGCACAACATATACAGCACACTGCAGGGCACTAGGTAATTTGACGACAAACCATGTAATACTTAAACACAAAAACGCAAGGGGTGTTATGGCTTTGTTTTTCGTGTTTTGCAAAGACTTGAACACGTTTTTCGTTTGAGCTCACTCTTATGGCCTGTCCGAGACGTCCGTATAGCATGTAACTTGCTGTTACTATTCTGTCGTTGTCGTGTACCATGTAACGTTATGACTGTGTTTTTCTTGCTGCGTCTAAATCCATTGATTAAAAGTAATAATCGAAGTCTATGTGTATAAATTAATCTTTTTTTTGCTCTGTCTAAGAATAGAAAAATAATTCTGCTGACAGATTTCGTATTTTTTTCGGCGTAGGAGGCGAATAATTTGCTACATTAAGATGTGAAAAAAATGTTTTAAAGAACACGACCTCGCCTCTAACAGAAATTATTAAAAAATCTAGATGACTCACGATTGAAAAATTCCCTGAGCACAAGTCAGAATGCTCGGTTGACTTTAGGTACTCGTCCAGTTCATTTGTACGCTTTACCAGTGGGTCATTAATCGTGTTTTGATGTAGGTTTTCCGTCGATTTATGATATCTATAGAAACAACCAAATACATCAGTTTAGCAATATTCAACTTTGCTGAAAAAATCACACTTTAAGTGTCCGCTCTGGGAACATCAATACACTCTACTTACGTGAGATTGACGTTACACGAACCACCCAATGAAATGGTTCTATTACGGAAGGTGGCCTTTTTGTCCCGCTGCAAAAGAACACTTATAAGAACAGCCATGTTTAGCATGATAGATTCATATTTAGCATGCCATTAAAAATAAAAATTGTGACAAGTCCACTACGCTGCTAAAGTTTTTCAAAAAGTGAAGTTTTAAAAGTGACTTTAGACATTTTTAAAATTGATAAAGATACAGTTCAGGTACACCATCTCTGTAGTCGTGAACTTTAATCTGGAGAGTATTTCATCATTGGATACGGGTATATTTTACAAAATATCCCACACACAAATGTTTTTATCTCACGTGTTGTTTGCATAAGTCCAAAAGCGAAGTTATATTATCTTTTTCCAAGTTTTGCGTTGTTACATGTAGTTCCAGCGATTTATTCAGCCAGGGCTCGCAAAGATCGAACAAACGGTTCTCAAAGGCAGCTTTTCCCATCCGGAAACAATCCTCTGATTTTAAGGAAGTACCTGATGCAAATCCTAAACAAATATGCATAGTGAGAAAGAGCTTTGAAGATCTTATTATAGCTAAAGGTGCAAAGTTATTCAATATTCCAAATGACGAAGAAATTTAGGTTGGAAAATGGTTACAAGATACTATGTCTACCGTCTGATAACAGTCAGTCAATAGTCAGGTAATACGCGCTATCGCACTGTGTTGGATATGCCCAAGATATTGCTATCATATTTTTTATTGATTATTGATAACCTGAGTTAAGATCAGGTTTAATCAGTGTCTATTTGTTGCCATGTCGCCGTTTAGCCGAAGTGTTGCAGAATCGAAACAGGTGGCGAGCTTTTCGGCTGTGTCCTTGAGCAGGGCGATTAACGGAAATGGCTTAAACTCAGTTAATGAATGGGTTCTGATGAAATTGAAATTACGTTTTAATAATATACAGCACACTGCTATACACCGGGTAACACAATGGTGGGGTCAAGGTTATCTGACGACTATCCGTGTGATAACACCCTTGTGTTTTCCTAGTCGCCGGATACAATTTTAATATCCTATTCCTCCGACGTGTTACTTATTTATACCTTTTAAATTAAACTGACTAAACTTGAAAAAAATAAAAAAAATAAAAAACCTTTTACATTTCCGTTTACCAACTCATTAATGTCGAGGTTATATGAGTTTTGTAACCTCACAATTGCCTCTGCTGCTCCAACCAAATCACTTTTGTCGGGTATGTAGGCAACCATTTGTTTTAATTGTGATCGAATATTTTCTCCTGTAAATTAAATTTAAATAAGCAAAACGGAACTTTATAAGCAATACGGAACTTTATAAGCAATACGGAACGAACGATGACTCGCCTTGTAGTAAGAAATAATTCTAGTGAATAAATATGGACCTCTTTCAAACTTTTGTGCCAAGAAGTTAAGGTTTTTAAAAACGGTGATTATATTTAACAATTATTTAGATTACTTACCATTGTTGCTGAAAAATACTAACATTTCCTCAATCCTAGACCATTTCAAAGCAAACTTTTTAATCAAGGAGTATTGGTTCAATGGGTGAATTATATATTGCTCTTGGTCGCTTGTTGAACTGGCAGCCTTCCCCAGCAAATCCTTCATTCTGAATTGGTGCATGAAAATAAACACTTAAATGTCACATTGTGCATATATAGATACAAGCATCTAAATGAGATATTATGCATATGAACAAACCTCTAAATGCCGCGCACATGAAGTAAAAAATCAAAGGAATAGAATAGGATATTCAAGCTTTACCCTGTGAATGGGAAAACGTAATGGACGGTAACAAAAGGGAAATGGTCATACCGACAGGTTCGTCTGGTGGTTTAGTGCATCGCCTTTCAGCCGAAGGAACGATTATGAAGATTTCAAACTGGTCGCTAGGTTGTGCCTTTGGGCAAGGCACTTAACGGACCATTTAGTGGGCCCGAAACCATTGTATTAATGGTTCTACTAAATTAAAGGACAGGTTCTACTAAATTAAAGGACGTGTAAATCATACAAACCGCACTGCAATGCAATAGCTCCGGTAACCCCGACGGTGGGCGCGAGGTGATCTGACGATTACCAATGTGGTGCAACCATCTTGTTTGCAACCACCATATTTTTTTCCACTTACTGGAAAAATATAAAAAT
>CH000298.1:1702243-1717093 GCA_000149265.1 Ciona savignyi | reverse complement strand
ACTTTACAACTGATGTACCTATACACCGTGTAATGTTAATAACATGCCCTTTGAATTATAATTTGTAAATGGATGTTCTTATCCGAATTAGTTTTAATTTTAGAATTATTTAAGGATCTATAAATTCACATCTACCATTTTCAACCGCTGTTTAATATGCCGCTATTTAATAATTTATAAAAAAAACTACAAATTAGTTTTTATTCGAAACAAAGTAGAAGATTTATCTTTTACAATATTAAACATGACTACTGCACAATATTAACGAGTTACTTAAAAAAGTTTAAAATTAGGTATTCCGGTTAAAACTTGTTACCTATCAATAAAGTCAAACACTTCTGCATCGGGACTGATTTTATAGAGCGGGGCGTCTTTAACCCAAAACAACGCGTGAATATGGGGCCAACCTGCAAAATTGACAGGAATTAAAACTCGCATGGCGACATTTATAAATTTTCTTTTAGAATTATTCTTACCTCGCATTTGAAATTCAGTTCGAAAAAAAAAGTCCACGATGTGTCCAATAGGTTTTGACTGTGATCTTAAAATATCATTTAGAAAATGATGCACCCTCTGGTCAAACATTCTTGCAGCAGTGACCGGATTGCTTGCAATTAACTTGCAGTAAGTGTCCCAGTTAAGTTCCGGTACTGGAACACCTTGTTGAGCGCAAATTGCCTCCACAATTTCAGGCCATCTTCTATCTGCTGCGGAAAAACTACAAAACCAAGTTGGCTTACCTAGCTGCCGAAGCATGGCGAACAGATCCCTCAAAGTCTTTTCCCAGTATGGTGGACTTCCACGAATCGAATGGAGAGATTTGTATGCTTCGTCTTTTCTTAGCAGTTTTTCAACTGATTCGTCACTTACCAACATTTTCTTGGTAATCTTTGTTCCGTCCGATGTACTGCTGGTATTCTTTCGCATGGCAATAGTCAGGGACGAAGCAACTGTTGTTACCTCGTTGATAAATTGGCCCCAAAAAACATATTCAGGGCACGCTGCAAACCTGTTATCATAACTTAAAAGCCTAGAGTTTAAATATCGATTAAAACTTACTTTTTGAGGTCGTTTTCCTACAAAAGTGTTTTCTGCATTAGGAAATAATGAAGGAAAACAACTTGCTTCTGATTCCATTGCCTTTGTTGGTTTATTACCTTCACCGGGTGCCAAACAAAGAATCTTATCTTCTGTGTCCAAGAGATGTTGGGCAGGGTCCGCCGGTTGAAGGCACGAAACAAGGGGTGTTGTTGTTTGACTTACCTCAATATCTGGTTTACCTGAAGTTGTCTGTGTATTTTCGTCCTGTTGCTTATCTTTCGCTGTAATATATTTGTATTAAAATGTTATTAAGAATTTGCAATATTCTCTATTCGAAATAGTAAAAACCTAACTCACCACCGCTATTATCCTCATCGTCTTTAAGAATTTCATCCAGCAGCTCTTGGTCGAAGTCTAATAAACATAATAAAATGTGGGTAAACTTACATTTTCTACTTTATACAGCAGCTAGTGTAAAACACGAAAATCCCACCATGATTTTCATTTACAGTGTAATGTAGATGGTCGTTTATCGATGCGTTAACAGTGCTAATATGATAAATATCAATATCTAAAATGGATTATGTATTATTAATGACACAATGCGAGTACTCAAAAATGTAGTGCACCCAACATACCTTTAAAAAGAGGATTGTTCTTTTTTAAAAATTCTAATGCTGAATTAACTTTGTTGGGGGTAATTACTTGGTATAAATGATGGCCTTTGTACTCCAATTTACGTTTTAACTTTACTTTCATCAAAGTGTGAGACGCTGCTGATCGCGGAAGGATGGAAGTGGTTTTGCCAACATCAGCATTAACGCATACCACCGATCCATGGATCCCCTTTTGTGCCCCACGTGGAAGAGAAACTATCTTCATAAAAGGGAGAGTTGGAGATATCAGGTGTCGCTCTAGTGTATTTAATTCCTTTAAGCAGGGTGTAATTTCTCCTAATTCTAAGCCATTTTTCCAAGCTTGAGGGGGCATCTTTCCTTGCTTCATGTACTTCATGCATGTGAAGCATATCCATTGATGGCCATCAATATTAAAATCCAATATATATGTTTCAACATTTGGAGGATAATCGCTTTTGCAAAACTGCTTCACTTGTTTTGAAAAGAATTCTCGATAGCAGACACAGCATGCATATTTTGGAAGCAGTTTGCAATGAGCTCGAAATACCTCAATGCATTTTGATATATCCTTTCTTTCTTTGGTCTTTATTAATTGACGAGTTCTAACTTTCTTTACAAATGTTGACTTAAACTCCTCATTAGTGTGGTATAACTTTTGAATGCGTTTGGCGGATTGAGCAGAAACATTTTTCCGGAATTCAGCATCTTGATAATATTTCTTCTTTATGATGCGCCCCATGGCTGCTTTCTTTATTTCCCTCAACCCAGCGTCTTCGTAACGTATTTTTGATGTCCTCTTTGAAGTCTCTTTTAAAGCAGTTTTAAATTTGATGTCACTCTCATACTTTTTCTTCATATGAATAGAAGACCTTCGTTTCACTTTTTCTTTAATTTTTTCATCTCCGTGATAACTGTCCAAAACCCGTCGTTTCATTTTTTGTTTAAATTTTTCATCTCCGTGATAACTGTCCAAAACTCGTCGTTTTATTTTTTCTTTAAATTTTTCATTTCCGTGATAACTGTCCAGAATTCGTCTTTTCACTTTTTCTTTAATTTTTTCATCTCTGTGATAACTGTCCAAAATTCGTCGTTTAGTTTTTGCTTTAAATTGATCATCTCCGTGGTATCTGTCTGAAAATCTTTTTTTCATTTTTTCTTTCATATTGTCATCTCCATGGTAGCTGTCCAAAATTCTTTTCTTCACTCTTTTTTTTACATCTTCTACTCGGTGGTAATTTCTTAAAACTCGTTGTTTAGTGGCAATTTTAAATTGTTCGTCTTTCTTGTATTTTGTTCTTCGGTTAAAATTGTGACACTTCTTATTCATAGCATACCACCTTTGAAACCGCTGATTACCGATACTAACAACCTTTGAAATGAGTTGTGTTGATTTTACCTGCACATTTTTAGTATTTATTTATTTGTAAACTATCAGTCAAATATAGTTTTCCGTTTTAAAAGTTTATTTAAATTTAGCCAGATGCAATAAAGTTTCTATTTACTATCAACAATAAAATAGTAATAAAAATTGTCATACAGCTTAAATTTGCCAAATGCTTACCACAGAAGCTTCTAAAATTTCAGCCTCAGTCAGTCTATGAAGGACAAGTCGAGGTGTCATCAAATTGTCCTAGAAAAAAATAAAAACAGAGCATTATTGATTAGGCACGAATATTTACAGGTTGTTTAAATTGTTAAAAGAGCCAGAGTATATTTATAAACAATCTTACGAATTAAGAAGGGTTGTAGGAGTCCCACACGTATTTATATGTGTTTCGCTGTGTATTTTTAATCATTAATTCGTTATGCCATGTGTTCATATTTTGTGCATTTGCGATTTAGTAGGAAGTTGCGATTAGTTTTCTCCTCAATTAATGGTTTACCGCGAGGTCTTTTTAACGACTGCAACACTTCGTGTACAAACATGTGTTTCCTGCTATAAGTCTTATATAAACTGTATATAATTCCAAAATATTTAGAGAAAACCGAGAATGGCCCAGCTTTCTCTCTAGCTTACCCTATATCTACCTGAGCTATGCCCCTGTGTACAGTGCTAACTGGCTGCACGCTGTGCGACAACCCAATAAAATACTTGACTTCTGTTTATATCATCTCTATCCTGGTAAAAAAAACGTCTAAAGTTACTGTAATAGTTAAATATAGCGACCCTAGTGTCCACACTATAATACCCACAATGCATTTATGTAAATCCAAGGGCATTCAATACCTGACGCAATACAATGAGGACCGCTATAATGTGTGTAGGATAGGATAGGATATTCCGGTTTGAATGAAAAAAACATGGGGGTTTACACACGGGCAATCGTCAACTCACCTCGCGCCCATCGTCGGGTTACCGGAGCTATTGCAGTGTGTTGTATATGATAGAAACGTTCCTTTAATTTGGTAAAACCCATTAATCCGCTGGGTTCAGACAATT
This sequence comes from Ciona savignyi, assembly GCA_000149265.1. Taxonomy (NCBI): domain Eukaryota; kingdom Metazoa; phylum Chordata; class Ascidiacea; order Phlebobranchia; family Cionidae; genus Ciona; species Ciona savignyi. The sequence goes on along the minus strand of CH000298.1, from coordinate 1,712,974 downwards.
TCCGTAAAGTGCCTTGCCCAAGGACACAACCGACTAGCTAGTAACCAGTTTCGCACCTGCAACCTTTTAATTGAAAGGCAACGCACTTAACCGTTAGACAAACGGGCCGGACAATTGGTGTGTTCCAATATATACACGTGCTTAGACCTACCACGAACGCACGAGTTATATAGATAGAGTCAATAACTCATATTAAGTAAATGTGTTAGAACGCATTATTACATGGTGTCAGAAGTCGGAAAATTCGTTACAAATATTGACAGAAGACGGATGTTAACGGATTAAGATCGCAAAAGCACAAGGACTAGGTAGGCTATGCAACCTACCAAAGCAAGTAAACTTTTCTTTACCGAACCGGACAGCAGAAAATTGGCGAAAATTTGAGACGAGTTTTCGTATATATGCTACAGCAACGAAGTTGGAACAAGACGATGGGAAAACACAAGTTGCAATATTGTTAAACGCCACTGGTTATATTCGCACATTTTAAGTTCTCCAACCAAGATGATAAAGCAGACGTTTTGGAAGACGTTCTAAAGAAATTCCGTATGTACTGCGAACCCAAGAAAAACGTCATATTTGAAGCCTACCGTTTTCACAAGCGAGATAGGGCTGATGGTGAGTCTTTTGACATTTGGGTTAGTGATTTAAGGCATCTACTAGAAGGATGCGAATTTGGGGATCAAAAGGACAGACACCTACAAGACAGAATTGTCATTGGCATAAATAATGAACGTTTGAGAGAAAATATGGTGCAGAGACCAAAGTTGTCTCTTGCATAAGCCATTGATTTGTGTCAAACTGTAGAAGCCAGTACATTATATAGAAAAGCCATGAGTCACCGGTAGGAAACTGTTGCGGAAATAATTCAGGTCAACAGAGGAAAATATAATGCCAAGAAGCCACAGAAGAAGAACAATGATGCTACCAAGCGAAACTCCTATGAAAAGATACACTATGATAAGGTACATAATTGTTCATACTGAGGAAGAGATCACGAATACAGAAAATGTGCAGCATATGGAAAATATTGCTTAAACTGTGGCATAAGAAATCACTTTGCATCAAACTGCAGAAAAAGTTGTATTCGAAAAGAGTACAAAAAGTTGATGTTACATCAAGTGAGAACAAGCAAGAAAATGTTGTAAATCTACGCTCGATAAAAATTGAAACACATGTTAAGAAGAAAAATAAGTCAAAAATGTTGACTCCACTGAGGATTGAAGACAGAAATCAAAACAAATATAATCTAGAAGTAAAGCTAGATACAGGATCAGAAGCGAATGTGATGCCAAAAAGACATTTTCAGCAGATGAAGAATCAGAGACTCATAAAGTCCAATACAGTACTCCGCGCCTTTGGGAACCATGAGATAAAGCCGGATGGCACAACAAAAATTCAATGTTTTTATAAGAGAAAAGAATCATTTGATTTAATATTTTATGTTACTAATGCTACTGAGACAGCAATTTAGGAGAAGAAGCATGTGAAAAGCTGAACTTGATAAAGAGAAAGGACCTGCAAAACCGACAAATGATACAAAAGAAATACCATGTGACGGGGAACAAAGCCTCCCATGCAACGAAAAGAGGGAGATGGAAAGAGATAGAAAAGATAAACATTGGAAAAAGGCAATTGTTATTGGTCAACGACATGAACCTCGTGCATATACTATTCGAAACAGACATGGTCAGTTACGAAGCAATTGCTTTTATCAACAGGAAACACAAGAATTCCACCCTGTATTTGATAATGCATATATTTCGGATTACTATGTGCCATAAGTAGTCCCGGTAGCGAGAATACTGTTTCAATGACTTGCAACAATAATGCTGCAAATATTAGACCTGCTGTTCGCGCAACATATCTATTGCACGATATTGACAATCAATTATTAGACCTGTTAAATTTCATGAACATGTTTGAAACGTTTAGAAAAGGGGGGATGTAATAGTTAAACACAGCGCCCCCAGTGTCCACACTATAATACCCAAAATGCATTTATGTAAATCTAAGGACATTCAATACTTGACGCAATACAACGAGGACCGCCATAATGTGTGTTTCAATATATACACGTGCTTAGACCTGCCAGGAACTCACGAGTTATATAGATAGAGTCAATAACACATATCAAGTAAATGTGTTAGAACGCATTATTACAGTTACAACCCTACAGGGTAATGTTTCGTTATACAATGTACCAAAAACTTAATGAACAGTGTTGTAAATTTCATCAAATTGTACTGTCAAATTTGTATTCGCGACGTGAGGCTAAAAGATTAATTAAAAAGCTCGCCGTTACAGACTGAAACTTTCGGTGGGTAATTTCCATATTTGATACACTGGTATCACGAGCCAATTCCCTACCGCTTATTTTCGGCAGAATTAGGAGTTCATAATTGCAGTGTGATAGGTAAATTATAATAACGACTATTTCAATTCTTATAATTCATTAGATTTTATCGACTTACCGCAACACGGGGCAATGGTGGCATTTTGCATTCTCCTTTAGATTGAACCGATGTTGGAGTTTCCTGTTTACGTAATTAGTAGTATTAGTTAAACATGACATATACATATTTAAAAAGTAAGTATACTATATCTCCAGTAATGTAGCAAGCAATTCGACTGTTGGCACGAAAAATATAACGATTATCCCATAGGATAGTATATATTTATGTATTATAAATAAACTAGTATATTTTATTTATTAAATATAGATAACGTGTAAAACGAAGAAAGCATTTAGACGGAAATTTGTCAAATTACTTCTCATTCATGTGTTGTACATTTCTAGCTGAGTGCTTTGGCTGCAGATGTAATTAAGCCATTTGCTTGTTTCGATATACGGACGTTTCGCCTTACAAGCATATTTCCTCAAAGGTATGTAGGTGAATATATTAAGAAATGATGACCTCTAAAACGCATAGCGAAATATTAATTTTTACTTTTAATACTATTCTGATATTTTAAAAATCAGGTTACATTTTTTACATCACAGTTCCCGGAGAAGTAATCAAGTAGCAGTATAAACCTATGGCGTGTACACCCTTGCCGAAACTTTTGGTAGGTTAAAGCACCACATTTTAGTATAGTACGATTATTCATTTAAAGCCTTTTGTGCAGAGAACCGAGTGGTACTAAGCCTTTTGCAGTATGTTGTGTAAATCTCATGCACAACATACTGCAAAAGCTCGTGTAAACCGACGGTGGGTGAGTGTTAATCTGGCGATTACCCCCAACTCTATAGTATTTCCCATTTGCCAGAATAAGCATGAATTTCAGGTCTTATACCGTACATATTAGTTTTATTTATTAATTTACATCCATTACGCTATTTGCCCACATTTTTTGTGCGGATAAGCTTTTTGATTTAGTACAATGAATGAATAATATTTTTCTACCTTGCCCCCACGCATTTGCAATTTAAGCTAACTTAGATTATATTAAGATGATTAAAATTTACGGCTATTTCTCACCTATACTGCGCATTTTAATATAATTATGTTTTAGCCAAAATAAATGCTTGAACACAGTAATTGTAGTATAAAGGTCATTTCCTCTACAATTATTTACTTTTTTAAACTTTTCGGTACAAATAAATTCGTAACAAACAAGAAACTTAGTTTTAGTTAACACCATTGTGCTTACAATTTGTCACAAATTAATGCATATTATATAAAAGTTTACCTCCATCATCTTGTAAGCTCGATTTTTTCGCTTTTCCATTTTCTTTCTGTTCTTAGTCACTCGACCTGTTAACATTCTCTTACCCATTGTTATTAAATATGTTACAATAAATTGAAACACGTAAATAATACTGTAGTCTATATTAAGTATAAAACACAGCAGAAATACCAGACAGCATTTGCAGTTTAAATAGCAGATCAAACTTTTTTCTTTATCTTAACCGGTCAAGATTTCTCACTTTGTCTAGCGCGGATGTCTGCTTATCGGGGCCGTAAATGACTATTTGACACATATAATCGGTTTTAATTGCACTGCCGTATCGCGTCTATCACCAGCTAAAAGAATCCCCGCATACAATATGACGTTAAATTATTTAACTCTTTGTTAACGTAGTCGAGTCGACCTTATATTTTAGCGTGAATGAGGTCAACTCGAAAGACTTTCCCCGAAGTAATTTCAACGGGTTTTACTTGACGAAAACCCGTAAAAACGTTCTTTTAAATAGGTCACTAAACAAAAAGATAATTTTGTTGTTTTATCTCAACATATTTGTTTTAAGTATCCTGTTGGCATGTCCATATTTCAATGGTACATTCTCGTGTTATTATGGGTTTTTGGAACTCCGATGAGAACCAATATTTCAAAAAATATCTCGGTATAAGAAATAAATATTTATCTTTAATTATACAGAAACTTAAAGATGTACAACACGAATCAGAAACACATAACTTGAATTAAAAGTTACTAAATCAAACGCCTTTTTTATGTGTACTTAAAAAAAGAATATTCGTGTTAGGGTTAAGAACATTTCTCAACATATATTTTAAAATAAAGCATCTTGTGAAACGCTTCAGTAAAAAGTAGCTAAATTCCCAAAACAGCCCAATTTATTTTTTCACGGCTTCGAGGATTCCCCCATGTTTAGTACATATTTTTTTGTGTTTACATATCTAGGTCATGTTATCGAACAATTTTTAAAGTTTTAATTCGATTTGACTCCTTTTTGGAGATGTCGGGCTGACATGGCATGCCTTAACATAAAAGAATAACAAGCATAAGATAAAGACGAATTTTTATTCTTTTATGGTATTTTCTTGGGTAAATTTGAATTTATTCTGTATAGTACAATAGTGGCTAAAGCTTTAACACTCTGCCAAATCTGTCAAGTGCTATACTGAAAAATGTAAAATTAATAAAAAAATATGACGTATACTACGTTTCCATGTCCTTTGTGTATTGCGCCTAAAAGCATAGCTAGCCTGTTAGGATAGGCCGCCTGACAGGCCCCTCGCGTTTCCATGTCCACTTAGTTCATTTTTGGGCGTACCGTGACCGCTCAAGCGCATCGCAGGGAAGAATGCATTTCGAGTCTGGTAATCTGTGTGTTGTGTTGATAGGTCTAGCTCAGGGATGTCCAACATTTTATTGTAATGGGCCGCATTGTCACTTAAAATAATTCAATGGGCCGCATAACCTATTAAATTTCAATACAAATGGCAGGGTTCAAATTAATGGTTTTGAAATGATTTGCAAAATGCGCGGATAAGGAGCGCGCGAAAAAAATTTGGTTATGATAAATTGCCTTAAACGTCCAGAAAGATATTTTTTTATAAACCAGACAGTACCGTTATTTAGTAGTACAGTAATGATAAATTGCAATAAACGTAAATTCAAAAGGGGTGTGTCGCATCTCGCCAATCATAAATAAAGGAATCGAGGTATATTAACGCATAATGACGATTATTGCCTTGTGATAGCAATGCTTATTATGGGTCCCATTTGAAAAATTGGGACACATATTGTTTTTGTCCGTTTTTTTTTTTTTCTTTTTTTTTTTTTTTTTTTCTTTTTTTTCGTCAAACGCTTGACAGGCATGGCATGTCCCCCCGACATCTACCAAAAGGAAAAATAAAATCGCAATGAAACTTTGCCATTTGTTAAACAACATGGTCTAAATGAACAGAAACTAAAATTTTGGGAGATAAAACCAGGGGAATTCCCCTGGAACGTTAAAAACCAAAACGGTATTTTTTTCTAAAAAACTAGCTTTTTGGGGCATAGCGCTTAAACGGCAGCTCCAATTTGAATCAAATTTGGTAAAATGTAAGTGCATTAGTAACTGATTTAACACTTGGAAAGAAATAAAAAAATTACCTATGGAAATACCCTAAAAAATAACATTTTGTTTTCAAATCATGATTGTGACAAGCACGCCATGTCGCCCCGACATCTACCGGAAGGAAAAATGAAATCGCAATTAAACTTTGGTATTTGTTACACAACATGGTCTAGATGAACAGAAACCAAAAATTTGGGGAATAAATCCAGGGGAATTCCCCGGGGGCGTTAAACACCAAAACGGTATTTTTTTAAAAAAAAGTAGCTTTTTTGGGCATGGCGCTTGAACGGCTGCTTCAATCTGATTCAGATTTCGTGGAATGTAAGTGCATTACCTACTAATTTAACAATTAGAAAAAATAAAAAAAATTATCTGGGAAAATACCCTAAAAAAAACATTTTGTTCTCAAATTATGATTGTGACAGGCATGGCATAACGCCCTGACATCTACCAAAGGAATAATAGAATAGTAACAAAACTTGGTCATTTGTTAGACAACATGGTCTAAATACGCAGTAAAAAATTGTGTGTGATAAATCTAGGGGAATTCCCCTGAGACGTTAAAATCCAAAACGGTTATTATTCTAAAAAAATTAGCTTTTCGGGCCATAGCGTTTGAACGGCTGCTCTAATTTTGATCAGATTTAGTGGAATGCTGGATCGTTAGCCACCCTATGTCAATTAAAAGAAAGAAAACATTTAGTTAGGGTAACTCCCTTAAAAACGAAGATATGTTTCTGACTCATGATTGTGACAAGCATGCAACATTGCACTGACATCTTCAACAAGGATTTGTTAAATTGAATTAAAACTTTAAGAATTGTTAGATAACATGACCCACATATGTAAAAACAGAAACTTATGTACTAAGCCCATGGGAAATTCCCCGAAGCCATCAAAAACTAAATCGGGCTGTTTTAGGAATTTAGCTTCATTTCACTACAGCGCTTGAAAAGAAGCTTTAATTTAAAACATTTGTGGTGAAATGTTCGTAAATCTAAAACGATTGTTCTTTTTTTACCTACACCTGGAGAAGAAGTTTGGTTTGATAACTTTGGGACCCATGCGTTTATGCTTGCAGAAACAAAAACTACATACTCATTGTATAAGAAACAAAATGTGGTTAGGGACCCTGTAGCAGTAGCATGAATATATGGCATACAACATGTGTTTTACAAATAGTGGTGGTTAAACACGTGGTTGACACATACATTTATACGTAGACTTTGCAAGATCGAAATATTACGGTTTTCTTGTTTAATCATCAGGATATTCAATTCGAAATATTCCATACTTCTAATACTTGAAGTTTAATTTTAATTTTGCCAGGAAATTCGCTAATATTTGCCATGGAAAGTTAGCAAAGACTAGAACAATTTCATTTTGGTTACACACCCCACGTAATTGACTACAAATAAGTCAACGTTAAAATATAAAACGCATGGTATAACGGATTAAACCTCATTTAGGTAATCAAGGTCATTAGAGTAGGCTGTTAAAGTTGAAATAAACTATTTCTGCTTAAATATGAGTTCTATGGCGGAAATCAATGGCGCTCAGTTGTGCCACCGTGTGGTGGGTTCAGGTGATCACGTGGTACTCTTTCTACCCGGCGCACTAGGTAAGTGACGTAATAGAGGTGGAAAATTCACATTTTATCGAAAATGCTGCACATAAGACCTATATGTGACTGGGTTTACACGGTTGTCCAAATATTCTCTTAAATTTGTCAAAGGTATCTATTTAATGAAACTATGACTAACAAAACAAATATATTTACAAAAAACATATATGTTCATTTTTAAATTAAAGGAACGTGTAAATCTTATTCAACATACTGCAATAGCTTCGGTAACCCGACGATGGGCGCGAGGTGATCTGACGATTGCCCGTGTGATAACCCCCTTTGTTTTCCCATTCACGGGGATAAAGATGAATATCCTATCCTATCCTATCCTAAATATCCTATCTCATATCACCCTCAAATCCTAAAAATCCGGTTGTATTCCCAACAACGTACCAAGGCTCCTGTGAGATGACGATGAAACACCAGTTGGAAGGATTCGATAAAAACATCTTCAAAATCGTCGCGTTCGATCCGCGGGGTTGGGGCGGATCAAAGAATGTTGAGCGAAGTTTCACAGCGGACGATCTGGCAACCGATGCGAACGATGCAGTGCAACTAATGGAGGTTTAGACAAGTTGGTTTCATCTTTTTACTCGATATTTTCCGCCCGATTAGCTTGATTGGTCAGTGCGTAGCATTTCAGCCAAAGTTTTTTATTCACAGGGATAAAACCTAAACCTCTTATCCTATTTTATTTAAAGGTGAACTTTATGTGAGTTTTATATGAGCAAGTCTCGTTAAATTTAACTCCATTGGGTTCGTGTGATGTCCGTTGAGTTACCAAGGATACAACCGACTAACAAGCGACCAGTTTTGATGTACTATACAACCCACCAAGCTATTCGGCCAATTAAAATGTTTTTTAAACTAGCCCACTGTAAGATTTGTGTGAGATTATGCAAAAATACTAATACATAAATCAAATTATAGAAATTAGGTTTCACGAGGTTTTCTGTTCTGGGTTATTGCTACGGTGGGAATGTGGCTTTCTACATGGCCGCCAAGTATCCTCAACAAGTTCGCAAAGTCATTGTAATCGGTGCCTTCCCGCAATCCACAACCACACAGATGAACAAACTATGCGGTAAGACACAATGATTAAAAAGAGATATTCATGTTTATCCCTGTAAATGCAAAAAAACGAAAACGATACTACATGACCTCACGCCCACCATTGGGTTACCTGAGCTATTGCAGTGTATTGCATAGGATTTAGATGTTCCTTTAATTTGGTAGAACCATTACTTCACCAGATGTCCAATAAGTGTCTTGCCCAAGGACACAGCCGACTAGCTAGAGACCAGTTACGAATCTGTAACCTTTCGGCTTAAAGGCGACGTACTTATCCACTAAGATAATCGGTCAGATAAGAAACACTGATTTTACCCAATTTTTTAAACTATAATATTTTTATTCGTTTAGAATTCACCGATCTCAATAACTGGAACGAAGACGTTATAGCACTGTACCGTGGATTTTATGGGGAAGAATACGACATAGAATATCATTTTAAAGGCTTTGTGCGTAGTGTCACCGAATTGGCCAAAAGAAAATCACCGTCATACACGGCAGAGGTAGGTAGCTTATTGCGTTTGTTGCATAACCAGTTTCTCTAATAGTGCCTCAAAAAATTACCTGAAGTCAAATGCGTTATTTATTACAAGGAGCTCGGAGCGATTGAAGCCGAAATCCAAATGCATTTTGGCACAGGGGATGTGCTGGTTGAACCCGATCAAGCAGCCGACATATGTCAAGCTATCAAACATGGAAGGTAACATGTGTTCACTGTTTGAAGTTAACTACATAATCACCACAACCTTCAAATATCAAAATTATTTTACATAAAAATATAAAACGCGGAAGAGACGAAAGACTGTGCTCTTTCGATGGGTGATTTAAAAAAAGTCTAATATTATTACTAAATAAGAATATTGTTAATATTCCCGCAAACGTATTTTTTTTTAATTATCATCGCGTCAAACACTGTGCGATTTAATTATTTTTTCTTTATTTCTCGCTTGTTCGTTCTGTAGGTTTGTACCTGCCACTGTAATGCGTTTAGCTTAATGTAAAATTTTCATAAAGTATATTGATTTTGCTTATTTTATTCAGCTTTTTTATCCAATGCGGTGTTTATGAACAAATGTTTGTTATTATTTCACCGTTTAAGTTTATTTTTTTTATTAAAATTTAGTAAAATAATTGCAAAATTTTTAAAGCAATATCTACACAGTTAGCAACATATCGGTCGACCTAATAGAGTGTTGGGTTTTTACGTCACCTTTCAGTCGAAGGTCCAAAACTGTACCCTAGTTATTCGGTTGTGTCCTTGGGCAAGGCACTTTACAGACATCGTCCGAAAACTGTAGAATAATGTGCTCTACCAAAATTGAAGAAACGTTTTTAAAGCATATAAAACGCACTGCAATGTCTCTGGTAACCCAGCGATGGGCGTGAGATAATCTAACATGTCTCAGTGTAAGAACACCATTTGCGTTTTTCATTCACGTAGATAAAACATTCCACCGTACGGACTATGGTCGCATGGTGGCTCCATATTTTTACACCGGGGATAAACATGTCCATACAATTATATCCAGTGATAAAAACCTCATTGATGGTCCAATCATCAGTTCAAAACTCAGGACGATAAAAAATAAAATATCAACCTCTTTTTTGCTTAATTCGTGATAAATCTTGCAGTTTAATCACTTGGGAGGACGCCGGTCATTTTCTACACTTCAAACATTTTGATCGATTCAACGCAATTGCTCAAGAGTTTCTACAAGGATAAAAAAAACTGTGCTTTATGAATAACTGTTAAAAATCAAAACTGCCAATTTACTTATTTGTATACAGACGTACTAACCCGGACCTGTACTTTTAGAGACACTATAAAACTGGATTTATTAATACAGGGTCTACAGTTTTGTTCCAAGGATAATACTGGAATAGACTCTTTAATACTTTCGTTTATTTTTAATATTACTTAACGCTACCTCGCTATTTGAAATTTCGTATTACATAGAGAACAATATTGTGGGTTTTAAATAATTGTAAAAAATTAGATTCAAATCAATATAAATGCTTGTATTATTGGAGGGTTTAATAATATATTACTTTGATTTTGGTTTTAGTGAAGTTTTACTAATACACTGCATTAATACCGTCGCATTGCTCTATCGTTTGTAACATAATAATCTTAATGATTTTGCAACCATATTATGATAAAAACAGGGTTGTAATATTTTTATGTTTAGCCGTGAATGGAAAAACGAGGGAGAATGATTAG
>CH000298.1:1664222-1681135 GCA_000149265.1 Ciona savignyi | reverse complement strand
TATTACCCAACATTTTGGTTTCTGTCTATCTAGACCATGTTGGCTAACAAATACCAAAGTTTGATTGCGATTCCCTTTTTCCTTCTGGTAGATTTCGGGGCGACATGGCGTGCTTGTCACAATCATGATTTGAGAACAAAATCTTATTGTTTAGGGTATTTCCCTAGGTAAATTTTTGATTTCTTCTACGTGTTAAATCAGTGACTAATGCACTTACATTTCACCAAATCTGATTCAAATTGGAGTTGTCGTTCAAGCGCTATGCCCAAAATAGCTATTTTTTAGAAAAAAAACATCGTTTTCGTTTTTAACGTCCCAGGGGAATTCCCCTGGTTTTATCTCCCAAAATGTTGGTTTCTGTTCATCTAGACCATGTTGTCTAACAAATGGCGAAGTTTCATTGCGATTCTATTCTTCCTTCTGGTAGATGTCGGGGCGACATGCCATGCCTGTCAAGCGTTTGACGAAAAAAAAGATAAAAAAAAAAAAAAAAAGAAAAAAAAAAAACGGACAAAAACAATATGTGTCCCATTTTTCCAAATGGGACCCATAATTCTAAAACGGTGTGTATAATCCTAAATTCAAGACAAAAGAACTATACCAATATACCTTAACACAAGAGATTGTCAACTACGTGTTATACCAGAAATACAATTACAATCAACTTGCGTGTGTTGGAGTTATTAAAAACAAGAATTAAGGCAAAATGATAGGATACATGATAGGATATTGTAAATGGGAAAAACAAGGGGGTTAACGGGAAGTCGTCAGATCACATCGCGCCGACCGTCGGGTTACCAGAGCTAATGCAGTGTGTTGTATATGATAGACACGTTCCTTCAATATGGTAAAACCCATTAATACGCTGGGTTCAGGCAATGTCCGTAAAGTGACTTGCCCAAGGACACAACCGACTAGCTAGCGACCAGTTTCGTACCTGCAACCTTTCGAGTGAAAAGCGACGCACTGAACTGCCAGACTAAACGGAGGGACAATGACGGTATTAAACTGTTTTACATCAATTATAGGCTACTTAAATGTATGTACAAAAGTAGATTATATTAAAATGTATAATAGAAAAGTAGATTGTACTAAAATGTGTATAGAAAAATAAATATAAGTATATAAAGAAGTGCAAAATTATTGTAATACATACGGGCGTCACTTGAGTTGAACTGTCTCACATAACCTACAATTTCAACATAAAAAATATCAAATATGACAATGGCCGGGTATGGCCGTCAATTGAGGTTGACAAATATATATATCAAAGATATATGTTGTAATATTTCTTTTAATGGATCGTCCATTTTTAGGTTTAAGCATTTCCAGACCATATAAATAATACAATAGGTTATTTCTGGACCGGTACTGTATACCTTAAATCAAAATTAAAAGTCTAAGATTGTTTGTCTTTACCAACATAACACGAAGACCCTGAAATCGAGATGCCAGGATAACCAGCTGCGTGCTGTATAGCTGTAACTTTGTTGCGGTTTTCTTAAAATACACGTTCAAGGTATGCTTAGGGCAATAAGGTTTAGTTTCCGCAGTCTTGGAGATCCGCATTTAGCAGACACAGCCCAGTGGATTAATGGGTCGAACGAAAACAGTAAAGCATATTTTTTTTCTATTTAACATGTGTGATAGCCTCGGTAACCTGACAGTGGGTAACGAAGCACACACACGTGTACGCCTCTTACAATAAAGATATCTCAAATATCGTCACACTTAAAATGTTTACAAAATTCCGTCGGAGTCTATAGGGTTTCTTACATTCGCAATATCTGTATAATCGCATATCGACAAGTCAGTCATGCGTTGTCATTGGCAACCAAACATGCTGGTCAATACTAAAATTGCCCTGCTTGTGCCTAGAAAGTAGTCGCTTCCGTAGTTACGCTGAGTGCTCTCTGTTATTAGGTCATATTGCCCGGGGAAATGGTCACGCCTCGCTTATATGGCCTCTAGAAACCTTGTGATGCGCTGTAGCCTACAATGCTGGTATAAATAGCTCTAGATAACAAAGTAAGTTTACTCCATGTTGCGACCTGCAGTTTCATATCATATGCAGTTATAACCGAAAGGGATATTTAGGACTGGTTGTTAATACAGAAATAAGCGCAAACTTATTTGACGTTATTTTTTATATGCCTAAACGTATTTTACGTTATAAGGTTGAAATTATGGATTGTAATTGAAGTATCCAAACAATATTATGTTCGTGCTACTAGTCACCAGTCTAATTATATGTTCTTCATACGGATACGCGCAAGAAGAGCTTCTGCTGTCAGCTTTTAACATTCAAGTGTTCGGGCAAACTAAAGTATCCAAGCCCGAGGTCGTACAAGTTTTAATACAGGTATCAGGTGTTTCAAAGACTACTTGTATTTATTATACGTATGTTTACATATATTCAGTACAATAATGAATGTATTGTTTAACTTAATGCTTACAAAAAACAAGGAATGCAAAAAAACAGTGAAGAAATGAAGCCAAGAAAAATCTCGTGTCTCTTTAAACTTACACATTCTAAACACAGATATTGGCCAGATACGATCTCATAGTTGTTCAAGAAATACGAGATATACAAGAAACTGCATTCCCAGAGTTGATTAGCCAGCTAAATCAAGTTTCAGATCTTTATGATCATTTCATGGGCATTCGAGTTGGACGCACGGCATCGAAGGAACAATATGGATTTGTTTACAAGTATGAAATAGCACTTTAGTTATACTATTGGCTTAGTTCAGCACAGTGTACGCGTGTATATGTGCTTGCGGTGTACGTCAGCAGTTTCCTGTGATTTAGTTACAAGGCAAATGCTGTGAACGACAATATACAGCTAGTATTCGCCATACTCTTTTGCTTTAAACTGATATCAAGTAATGATACAGTAACATATTTCAAGGATACTTTCAGTAATCGAAAAGTTTAATTATATATATGCCTACGTAAGCTTAAGCAATTTTGGGAAGCACTTTGCAGTAAATTTATCAGATTTGTAAATTTCTGTGTGTCGAGTTTTACTAACTTGAGCATTTTTAAAGAGCGCACTTCTAGTGAAATCAAAAGAACAATACTTTACAAAGTAACAAATATGCTGTAAACATACTTGTACGAACAATGGCTGTAATGTTATCATACAATGGGTGTCGTATCTTACCAGTTACGTTTTGTTACTATTGTGTTTGTACAAAGGCTTTGAAACTAAAGCAGTTTGTTTCATTTGGCTTCATGAATTTAGAAATATTTGACTAATTAATTAAATTAATTAAAACCAACAGACGAGACAAATTGTCAAAGATTGGCGAATTTCAATTCAACGATACGAGCGATGCGTTTGAACGTGAACCACTGATTGTGAGATTTAGGTGGTCAGCAGGTATGGCTTGTTCGTTTAAGTCATCATGTGCGTAGTCTTATGTCCCATGTGCTTATACAAATAAAAACGGTGTCAAAAAAGTCTCATCCTATATATATACCGGTATATACAGTATATATATATATATATGTTTGACACATTTTTTTTATTTTAATAAGTAAAAAACTATACAGTTGCAGCGATAATATATACTGTATATATATATATCGCTGCAACTGTATTCTACATTCTTTTTACGTATGTATAGGTACTTTTATTCGCATCAACCACGTAACACCACAGCGGTATAAAAACGATGCGATAAAATTCGCCAGCACTTCATTAAATAAAAATTAAGTTGTTAAAAAGTCCCGCCATTAACTTATCTTTACTCAGGAATCGATTTCACTCTGATACCCATGCATGCAAAGCCCTCAGATGCTGTAAATGAAATGAACGCACTTATCCAAGTGTATGAGGAATCGACTTCTATTTATGGGAATGTGAGTAGGTAACATTCATTATTCAACTGTGTCAAGCAACAGGTCATACAATTACACGATGAATTGAAATGAGGAAAATGGTACAACTTCAATTTAAAAGGAAATAAAAGATTCGGCTATTTGACCGGATTCACGTCCATGCACCGTCATACAAAAAAAAACTAACGCATATTTTTTGTCCGGCCGGTTGGCCTTGCGGTTAAGTGCGTCGCCTTTCAATCGAAAGGTTGCAGGTGCGAAACTGGTCGCTAGCTATAGTCTGTTGTGTCCTTGTGCAAGGCACTTTACGGACATTGCCTGAACCCAGCGCATTAATGGGTTCTACCAAATTGAAGGAACGTGTCTATCATATACAATACACTGCAATAGCTTCGGTAACCCGATGATGATTGTGTTTGAAGTACGGTCATGTGACTGAATGGTTAACGCGTCTGGTACATATACCGATTTCTGTACAAAAACGTTCGGAGTAGCGAGCCCATCCTGGTTTCAAAATATGGCTCTGTAAAAAAGGTTGTGTGTATAACCGGTTGTTTGGCTTAGCACACCATCTATGTCATATTTCAAAAACCCAAACTAAATACTTTAAAATAACTTAATCTTAAAGTCAACAGATAGATCGCTTCACAATAATCAACTCTTTTTCACCATACTTGGATATATGTGAAAACCCTTTTATAAACCAGGACTCAATAATATTGGGCGACTTGAATGCTGACTGTTCGTATGTCTGTCAATCATGCTGGAGCGGCGTTCAACTTAGATCGGAGAGTGCATTCCATTGGTTGATAGCTGATGACGTAGATACGACGGTGTCCAATAGCAACTGCGCTTATGACAGGTTGTTTTCTTATTGACGTAGCTACATTTTTTTAATTAGCTGTATAACGCCCAATACATTTATTCCAGATTGATAGTCACTGGTGACCTTCTTCCGAAAGTCTGTTGCGCTGACGTTTTCCGGTTCGATACCCATTTCAACCTTACACAAGACGAGGTAATGTAATATCACGTGTGCTTGTTATTGCGTCACAAACATTAACAATCATAGGCGCTGGCGGTAAGCGATCATTTTCCTGTTGAGTTGAAATTAATCTCCGACCCTGTGATTACGACACAAGCTACAGCATCTCAAACGACGTCAGATACTTCACCGGCTACTTCTTCATCATATGTTACATCTAATGCTTCACCGACTTCTTTATTGTCATATGTTACATCCGACACAACGTCTGAAACGTCATCATCTTATACATCATCGACAATTTCGTCATCAACATCTAGTACGTCACCAATTGATCAAACACAGACAGTGACAGAAGGAAATGGATCCTGGAAACCTTACAATTCACTTTGCACAGTTACTGCCCTTCTAACATTTCTGTTTTTAACTGGATAACAGTGAATTTGTTGTTTACATGATCGGTTATGGGTCCCTTGCATTGAGAGAACAAATAGTAGTTTTCTCATTTTTACTTGAATGCTTGTGACCAGGTTATCCAGTCAACCGGGCTAAATTTCGAACTCATGATTTGTTCGTAACCAAGACCGTTTTGTATATAAAAAAATCGGCATATAAAGCGGTGTCGTTCGGGCCACTTACAACGTCAATGTCTAGAACGATTAACACCAAACTTGATATATAGATGGCAGAATCCCATATCCAAAATTTCAAAATTTGGTCATGGTTTACTTTACAGAAAAGCTTCCAACGGCAATTTTTACGGATATTTACATGTAGCGACAAAGTTTGTTTCTGATATTTGATTGTATATACCTTGTCCCGAAGTGATACCGTTTGCTTTGTGTAAACCTTTCTGTCGGTCGATATAAACTCGCTGGCCAAATTCTCTGCAGTGTGCGTTTTATTTTCTGCACATATAAGTCAACCCACAGCCTCTGATATACACATTTTTTTCATTTAACTTGCAATTATTTAATTTCTTTTACAATTTTAGTATTGTTTTGTTACAGCAGTCTTTACATTCACCCTTTATCTGCACTTTTTTTATACTACGGTTGTTCGATTTTACTGTGATTAAACTTTGATAACAAATCTACTGATTAAAGTGTTTTAGATACAGAATACAATCTTTTAAAAAAAATAATATAAAACAAATAATGCATGTATTCTGTTGAATATATAAGTATACTCATTAATTTATACTTTTAAGGCTAAGAGAAATCTGCACACCTGTCTCTAAGATTTGTGCAAAATTTTATTAAAAGTTATTGTGAATGGACAACTTCCGTCAAATCAAGTCGATTCGCTCTCTTATATTGTTTTTAGGAACTTGAAATTTCTCGTTTTGCTTCTTATTAAAATTGCTGGCTGATTACATCTCGACCAGGATATTTAACATTGCTTAAAGGTTTTTCTCCGGTTGCGAAATTCCGTTCTGTCTAAATTGCAAAATATGGATGAAAAATTGGTATAAAAAGATCAAGATATAAATGCGTTTTTTATTCTTGAATTTCTAAAAAAATTATCCATTACTTAAGTTGTTTATGATTTCTAAAATATCAAGATATAAATGTGTTTTTATTTTTTAATTTCTAAAAAATTAGCCATTGCTTAAGACCTTAAGTTATTTATAATGTCTAAAATATCATTTTACAAAGAACTGGTACAATGCTTTCGCATATAAGTCTCTAAAAAAGCCTAAATGTGTGGGATCATCACGTTATGGTAGATCGCACGGGCGACAACAGTCATAAAGCTCTTATACCTGTATCAATATAAACCAATGTAGTGCTATTTTAATTATTGAAATGAAAAACAGATACGATATTTTATTGGATATATGTTGGCACTAGATGACGTACAAGCGCTGTTAAAGTGGATACGAAAGGAAGCTACGTGGGGGATAGTACCGTCGTGTGGCCGAATGTTTAAGCCGACGCCATACATAAACCGTATTCTATACGAAAGCGGTCTTAAGGGCGATATGATGGTGAGTTCAAAAGTAGTACCGGTAGATAAGCTTCATGGAGAATAAGGCACATAAGTTGCGACAACTGCCAGGCGAGGATCTTAAGATGAAAACATTAAAGTCAAATTACACCCCAGCAATTTTATGGGACGTTTAATAACCCTGCACCACTTAAAAGCAGCAAATTATGTTTAGTTTTGTGGCCTATTTTAAATGGTAAATTTACACCGTTTCCTCATTTTTCAGATTTTCTCTCTTGTATCAGTTTACTATATTATCTCGAAACTCGAAACACAAAGGATGATCGAAAGATATTTTACTTTGTTATAGGTTTTAATAACCAGGTAAGTGGTGACTTTTGTACTATATTTTTATTACCAAATTTAGTTTCGAACCCACGATTGCATTATCCTAAAAAAAATTTTTTGTATATAAATTGGTATATGTATCGGCCGCGTTAACCACTCGTCCACACGACCGTTCGACATTGTATACAATAAAACGAATAACAGAGTAAGCCTAAGCACGTATCGCCCATGTGGTATGTGTCTAGCTGGATCTTAAAAGAGCATTTGAGTAATATTATTGAAAGGAAATGTGTTGTTCTGTCTCCGTTATGTCGTTTATCCAAGAATTACAAAACGGAAATATTGTTGTCACGTGGTAAAGCAATCAAAGCTCTGTGTTTTTCTTCTTCTGCAACCCTGTCATTCTCTCGTAGCTGAATATACAGAGACTTGGGCTTCTAGTGGTAGGTCTCACAACCGCGAATTTTGGTCCAATATACCTACGAAGTGTGAAATACATGGGCCCATTGTTTTATTAGTATATATGCATATTATTATTTTTTTAAACTTATATTCAAGAGGGATGAATATATGACTATCGACCGTCTCAGGACTTCTGATGGCAATATGGGAACATGTATATAGATAGGTTGCAATTATTATTCCAGCCCATGTTGGTTCTCAAAATGTTTAACGATTATACCGAACACTCGAAGTAAAAAATGCACTCAAAGTTTGCAGAATTTTGTTAACAGCAACAATTTAGGAATTTCTAAGCGTTTTGCGCCACACTAAGACCGAGTTTTAACCTGAAGTCAAAATAAATGTGCAAGTTATCTTATAACTTAGAGATGCAATCAGAATTCAGCACTAAAGTGTGTGCATTTTTGTACCAATGTATGTTCATCCGCTTAACCGAAAGTCATCTGTCAATAATCCTGCTTTATGGGTGGAGCCACCGAAATGGAATGGATTCCTACTAAAAGTGAGAGAACTTTAAAAAAGGCAAAGATTTAATATAATAATTCGCATTGGCGCATCGAGACATTCTTGTTTTGCACCAGAAATCGAAAGCAATGAAGCTGATTGTACTGTTGGTTCTCGTCCTGCTGTCTGCACCAATGTGCCTTGCCGAACCACCTCTTGGACAAAGAAGAACATGGTCGTGGGACAGGTAAGGTTTTAGTCTGCTTATGTGCGCCATCGGTATGAAAAACGCAAATAATCTGTAACTGATTCTTAACAAGGCATTTTTTCTACAGTAAAGAAAAATCATCGTCTCAAAATTTTGGTGAGTCAATCTATTAGTAAGCTATATATATAGTATATTAAAGATGCAGACTGTTTCCTCGGTCGTAAAAATACAAATTAATGCGGTTGACCTTAAATAACTTCGACCATACAATGCAGAGGACTTAGTGGAGCAAGCAATGTTTGAAAACCTGTTCCAGTAAGGTAAAACAACAAGCCTCTTTAAACCGAAGGTGAGTGTTGAAAGTTTAGTTTAATATTTTGTCACACCCCGCTTACTTATAATTAGTGTGTCGTGTTAATGGACTACAAATATTTGTTTTTAATTATTTTAATTTCTTTACAGGCTGCAAAAAAACAAAGAATTTGATTTGAAGTAATTTGAAATAAAATTGCTGGATTGAACAGTGTTGTCAATTGATTTTTTAACCAAATGTTTAGATCTATTAAATGTCTAATGCGTTTAAGATGACAAATTCGTTGTTTAAAATGATCGCTTCAAAATAACAAAAAAACTCCTGTCAACCTAAAAGTTAACGTGTATGGTAAATCCTTTAATTTAGTGAGTATTTGTACCAAATTATAAAACTCGTATATATTCAGACGTGAGGGGCATTGGAAATCCAACAATTGGGTGGGATTTAGGCCTAGATTTGATATCCACCGTTGACAGTAAATAGCAATATTGTGCAGACGTCATGTTTTACTTAAACATGTTGCCTCTTATTTCGTTGCCCGACGTAGACGGTGGTGGGTTATAGCATGTCGCCGAACGTTTGCTGCTTCGAAACTAGTTAGCTAGTTTTTTTAAACTACAATTGTTCGATTTTACTGTGATTAAACTTTGATAACAAATCTACTGATTGATATGTTTTTAATATAAAATACAATCTTTAAAAAAATAATATAAAACAAATAAAGCATGTATTCTGTTAAATATATGAGTATACGCATTAGTTTATATATGTGTAAGTTGAAATTATTTAGTCTGAGAGAAATCTGCACACCTGTCTCTTAAATTTGTGCAAAATGTTTTAAAATAATGTTGTAAATGGAAAACTTCCTTCAAAATCAGGTCGATTTGCTCTTTTTGTTTTTAGAAACTGGAAATTTATCAGATTGATTATTATTTTAAGCATAGCTAACACTTACTCTAGGTTTTTATAATGTCTAGACTCTAGCATATCATTTTCAACTCCTCTGATGTTAGTACCATTTTAACGATTTGAGCTAAAAAACAAATACGACATTTCATTGACTATATGTGGACACTAGATGACGTACAAGGGCTGTGAAAGTAGATTCGTACAACAGCTTCATGACTGTACGGTCGTGTGGCCAAATGGTTAACGCGACCGATACATATACCGACTCTTATAAACAAAATACGGTCCTAGTAACGAGCCCATCATAGGTTCGAAACTTTGCTCGGTAAAAAAACAGCTTCATGAGAACAGTATACAGCCGTGAAAACCAATGGCTAACGCAACCCACACATAAACTGACTTCTATACTTGAACGGTATTGCTCAGGATACAACTATGGGTTCGAAACTTGGACCGGTAAATAAGCTCCATGAAGGATTCCATTTTTTAAGAAATTCAAGTTGCATCATTTTTAAATTCGTATTACTATATTTTGTTATGTGCTATATGATACAGATCGCAACAAAAGTAGTAATTTATTTTCGCGAGTGCGTCCGTATAATTATTTATTATTTGTTTTTATTTTATTGTTTTCCTTATGGTTTTCCCTCTTATAGTAGTTTACTATATTTAAAATAATATGTTTTATTTATTTATTGTTTTTATGAAGGATCAAAAACAAAGAAGTGTAAACTAAACAGATGTAACAAAAACAACAAATAAGCAGTCGAGGACGGCAAATTTATAAAGTTATTACATTCAACAGGTCCCTATAATAATATAATTACTACATTTTGAAAAGATGCAGCGGGCAATAAGGCATTTCTTTACATTTCCGGCCGGCTGCGGGCCTTGTGTTGCCGACTGCGGGTCTTATACCTCTATTTTCGAGGTTAGAATTAGTTTTTAAAAACACACTTGTACAAGACAATTCACAGGCGAGAAATCCATTGCGAATTTTAAATATTTCTTTGGCCGAAACATTATATTTTGCTGTTATTTAACAACGTGTTTTATGGCGTCATCGGCTACTTTTTATTTGGTGCAAGTATTTGGGCGGGGTAGCTTCGGTCGGATCTTGTTAAATGCAATTATTTAAACCAACAGTGATTTGTTTCGGATAACAAACCCACTAAACATCACAGAATTTTTAATGCATTCTAGTTTAAGCAAGGTAAACGAAAACACAAAATTAATAAAAATCGCTTGTGACCGGTACGTTCATTTTTTAAACCAACAAGTCCTGTTTCATCGCCTTCAACTCGAGTTTGGCAAACGCGATATTGATAAATAATGCATCTATAGCCAACTCCTGGAATAATGCTTAACTACATGCATCGTGAGCCCTACCCTTTAATTTTAGTTGTCTTAACGCATTTATATTATACTATAAGCAAATTTAAGAAGTGTGTGCCTCACGTCATATCAAACTGTACCTTACGCCATCTATAAATGAATCGTGATGATTACCGAAGTTTTAACAGCTAAAAAATTACCAATCGAATCAAATCACATAGTTCTACAATCACATCTACAGTTTTACATTCCTAATGTTTGAATTAAAAAAATCTATAAATTTACCCAAACCAGTTTAATGCTGTGTATCGCATTAGTGCTAAACCGTTTCAGTGTAAAAGCCTAATTCAAAGCCTAAGTGTGTAATAAGCCACACGTAATCAATACCAAATAGTCTGGACTAGACGTCTTGTTCCTATATTTATTAAACGCGTTAATGAGAGCAGCAGTAGGAATAATTAAGAGTCACATGCGACTCTAACATCCCTGTTTGAGAATCACGAGTGTATGGTGTATGAAAAGCAGCCTAATGACGAAGATTATTATGTTTTCGCCTGGTCAGTAAAACATACTGTTAGGTCGATTTGTTAAGGATACTTCTTAGATACAAGCATAGTACATGTTTAATGCACTATTTACTCCGCTTTTGTTTGTTTTTAAAATGACTACTTCGTGCTAGATGGAATACAATTCTGTAGACCTCAAAACACAAAGGATGGTCGAAAGATAACTTTTTATCTTTGTTTAACGTTTTAATAACCAGCTAAGGGGTTAATTTTGTACTATATATTTTATATTTTACCGGAATTAGTTTTAAACCCATGATTGGCTTATTGCTAAAACCGTTTAAGTATATAATTTGGTATATATGTATCGGCCGCGTTACCACTCGTCCACTTCGTATTATTATACAAAACACAATAATTTGTACAATAATACGAACAACAGAGCAAGAATAAGCTGGTATCACCCACAAAGGAGCTTTTGAGTAATATTATGGAAAGGAAATGCTGTTTCCTGTCTTCCTTATGTTGTTTATCCAAGAATTACAAAACGGAAATGTTGTTGTCACGTGTTAAAGCAATTGGGCTTGTTGTGGTAGTCTTACAACGGCGATTTTTTGTCCAATATACCTAAGTATTGTAAAATACATGGGCACATTTTCCCCATGCATACTGTTTAAAAAAATTAATTTAAGACAATGCCTAGATAGAGCTATAAACAGTAATACCACCAGAATAAACCTCTCAGTCGACCCACGGAAATTTGTGTGTCGGGATGAATATATGACTCTCAAACGTATTAAGACTTCTGATGACAAGCTTGTGTTTGGATAGGTTTCTTTTTTATTCCTGTACGGTAGTTCCCAAATGTTTTACTAATATCGAACACTCAAAGTAAAAAATGCGGAACTTTATTTAACCCAGCAATTCCGGCATTTTAAGCGTTTTGCTCTACACTAAGAACCGAGTTTTACGTTTTAGTCAAAATAATTGTAGAACTGCAGTTAACTTAACTTAGGGATGCACTCGAAATCCACTACTACAGTGTGTGCAGTTTTGCACCAATGTATGTCCAACCGCTTAACGGACAGCCATCTGTAAACAATTCTGCTTAATAAGCGGAGTCACCGAATTGAAATGGATTCCTACTAAAAGTGAGAGACCTTAAAAAAGGCAAAGTTTTGATATAATCATTTGCATTGGCGCATCGAGACATTCTTGTTTAGCACCAGAAATCGAAAGCAATGAAGCTGATTGTACTGTTGGTTCTTGTCCTGCTGTCTGCACCAATGTGCCTTGCCGAACCACGTGGGACGGGTCGACGTAGGTCAGGGGGGGGCTGGGACAGGTAAGGACTTTCATCTACTTATGTGCGGCATCGATATCAAAGACGCCAATAATCTGTAACTGATTCTTAACAAAGAATTTTTTTCAACAGTATAGAAAAATCATCGTCTCAAAATTTTGGTGAGTCAATATATTAGTAGGCTTTAGTATATTGAAGATTTAGACTGTTTCATTTATCGTAAAAATACAAATTAATGCGGTTGGATTTAAATAACTTTGACCATTCAATGCAGAGGATTCAGTGGCCCAAGCAATGTTTAAAAAACTGTTCCAATGAGTCAAAACAACAAGCCTCTTTAAACCGAAGGTCAGTATTGAAACTTTAGTTTGCCATTTTGTCACACTCCGCTTACTTAATTAGTTTGTGGTGTTAATAGATTAAACATATTTGTTTTAAATTAATTTTTTTAAATTATTTTAATTTCTTTTTAGGCTGCAAAAAAAAAACAAAGAAAATTTGATTTGAAGTAATTTGAAATAAAATTGCTGGATTGGAGAGTGTTGTCAATTGATTTTTTAACTAAATGATTAGATCTATTTTATGTCTAATGTGTTTCAGATGACAAATTTGTGGTTTAAAATGATCGCTTCAATATGAAATTGCCCTCGCGCGAATATTAAAGTTTTTGTAGAGCGCCGTATTTAAATAATAGCTTTTTTATCGAGATTAAATCTGAACCTATAATGGGCTAGTTGCTAGGGCCGTTTTATGTGTGTAGGTCGGTATGTGTAGCACTAGGCAAAACGACCGTACCATTGAGAGAATAGCGACATTCCGATTTCCTGCGAAAAACTCAAAGGCGTCATCACGTGTCCAAATTATGTGTGAAATATAGAAAACAAATATGTTAGGACATTGCAATTTCTCCTATGCGCTGTTGTCTTATTTTACTGCAGTTCCTTTCACAACATAAAATCGGATAAACTACATACAGTAAAGATTTGAGTCAAGTTTTAGATGGAATAAAGGTGTTAATTGTGCACTTGCTAGCGGTTTTGTTGGGAAAAAAAGTTGCCTCATGTTGGTCCACATTAAAAGTTTAAAAACCACCATGTTTCTTTGCAAAAAAATATATTTAAATCAAAGTGCTCGGATAAAAAGATGCTAAGGTAAGTTTGTGTCTGTTAAGCTGCATGTGCCATGTTTAGGAGCCGTTCAACTAATAATTTTCCCTATGCAAATTGACCTCACAAAAACGACTGTCACTCAAAATCCTGACATATGGAGTCTTAGATTTTTTCACAATTTAAAATTGAAGCTTGGATCTGCAACCTAAACTCAAAACCCTACAAAATTTTGAGCCCATACCCCTTCGTACATCGGCAACTTTTTTCCAACAAAACAGCTAGCAGATGCACATTCAACACCTTTATTTTACAAAGCACTGCTCCACGATTACAAAACTTTACAGCTAAACGAGAACACCGGCGCGCGGCCTAGCACATGCTGCTTTCAACCAAACAAACATTGGGAAATCACCACCGTTGTTACTCAGCAAAACACTGACTCATGGAGGGTACCACTTGTCACAACCTGCCGTTCATAGAGGTCTTAATTGGTTATACGCCATCTATAGCGTCATCTGCGAGTAGGGATTCGAGAACCGGGCATATAACATTCCCCTTTGTCCGTTAAACTCTTGTTTGTTTTCAAAATGTCTGCTTAGTACTAGAAATAATCCTCTTCTGGATACCTCAAAACACAAAAGGATAGGGTGAAATATGTTTTACTTTGGTTAACGTTTAAAAATAACCAGCTAAGATCTGTGGTTACTTTTGTACAAACTTTTTTTTACTTTAGCGGAATTAGTTTCGAACCCATGATTGCCTTATTGCTAAAACCGTTTATATATAATTTGGTATATGTATCGGTCGCGTTAACCGCTAATCAACAAGGCCGTACGAAATGTGTACAATAATACGAACAACAGAGCAAGCATAAGCACGTATCGCCCATGTGGTCTTTGTTTCGATAGATCTTAAAGGAGCATTTGAGTAATAATATAGAAAGGAAATGTGTTTTCCTGTCTCCGTTATGTCGTTTATCCAGGAATTACAAAACGGAAATATTGTTGTCACGTGGTAAAGCAATCAAAGCTCTGTGTTTTTCTTCTTCTGCAACCCTGTCATTCTCTCGTAGCTGAATATACAGAGACTTTTTGTTCGTCTTGTATGAGGTACGACAAGCTCGAGTGTTGGTCCAATGTAACTACGAAATGTGAAATACATGGGTCCATTGTTCTATTGGTATATATGCATATTATTTAAAAATAAATAAATTCAAGATAGAGCAATTTAATGTAATAACACCATAATAAACCTCTTAGTCGACCCACGGAAATGTGTGTTTCGGAATGAATATATGATACTCGAGCGTCTTAAGACTTCTTATGGCAATATGTGAGCTTGTATCTTGTACATATTGGGTTCCCAAAATGTTTAACGATTACCGAACACTCGAAGTAAAACTTTGCAGAATATTGTTAAACCCAACAATTTAGGACTTTTTTTTGTGCCACACTAAAAACCAAGTTTATGCCTTGTAGTCTACATATATGTAGAACTGCAAGTTATCTTATAACTTAGGGATGCAATCAAAATCCACCTCTACAGTATGTGCATTTTTGTACCAATGTATTTTCATCCGCTTAATCGAAAGTCATCTGTCAATAATCCTGCCTAATAGGCGAAGTCACCGGAATGAAATGCATTCCATTAAAAGTGAGAGAACTTTAAAAAAGCAAAGTTTTAATATAATCATTTGCATTGGCGCATCGAGACATTCTTGTTTAGCGCCAGAAATCGAAAGCAATGAAGCTGATTGTACTGTTGGTTCTTGTCTTGCTGTCTGCACCAATGTGCCTTGCCGAGCCACCTCTTGGACAAAGAAGAACATGGTCGTGGGACAGGTAAGGTTTTATTCTGCTTATGTGCGGCATCGATATAAAAGACGAAAATAATCTGTAACTGATTCTTAACAAAGCATTTTTTCAACAGTAAAGAAAAATCATCGTCTCAAAATTTTGGTGAGTCAATCTATTAGTAAGCTATATAGTATATTAAAGATGCAGGCTGTTTCCTCGGTCGTAAAAAATACAAATTAATGCTGTTGACCTTAAATAACTTCGACTATTCAATGCAGAGGACTTAGTGGAGCAAGCAATGTTTGAAAAACTGTTCCAGTAAGTTAAAACAACAAGCCTCTTTAAACCGAAGGTCAGTATTAAAACTTTAGTTTAATATTTTGTCACACTCCGCTTACTTAATTAGTGTGTGGTGTTAATAGATTACAAATATTTGTTTTATTAATTTTTTTTTGAAATATTTTAATTTCCTTTCAGGCTGCAAAAAAAACAAAGAAAATTTGATTTGAAGTAATTTGAAATAAAATTGCGGGATTGAACAGTGTTGTCAATTGATTTTTTAACCAAAAGTTTAGATCTATTGTTACTTTCACTGGTGGAGTAACGTTCTATTTTAAAAATAACTTATATAAAAAAATGAAAAGGCAGTTTATGTCCCCTAATTATAATTGGCGGTTAAGGGTTAGTACGAAACGGTTGTATATACGGAACGGAAGGTTGATACGGAATGGAACAGTTGTGTATACGTTACGGTGGTAGAGAAGATACGAAACGGAAGGTTGCGGGGACGATACGGTTTTCTGTATAATTAAAATAAAGGGACCGAAATTAGTAATTGACGGGTATACGTATAAAATAACAAACATTATACACTCACCAAACTTTGGCTCTAAAACCGGGACGGAAAAATACGATATCGGATAAAATTGCTATGCTGCAGTCTGTACGGTGACTGAATCAAAAAGAAAGCATGTTCTAAGAACACGCGGTCGGGTATAGATATTGTAACATAAACTCCCTTTGTGACGTATTTTGGGTTGTGACGCAATTTATTATTCACCATAGACATCAATAAAACCTTAATGGGTCGTGATGTCGTACATCTATATTATGTCTAATGTGTTTAAGATCATAAATGTTTAAAATTGTTTAAAATGATTGCTTCAATATGAAAAAAAAACGTAAATAGAAATATTGTGCGGACGTCTTGTTGTACTTTAACATGTTGCCTTTTATTTCGTTGCTTGACTTAGACTTTTGGTCAAACTGTCAGTCAGGCCGATTGATTATCGTGGTGGGTTAGCATGTCGCCGAAAGGTTGCTGTTCGAAACTAATTAGCTAGTTTTTTTTAAAGGATATGATATTCATGTTTATCCCCGTGTATGGGAAAACCAGGGGGGTTAACACACGGGCAATCGA
>CH000298.1:1591492-1664122 GCA_000149265.1 Ciona savignyi | reverse complement strand
TATTTGTGCAAAATGTTTTAAAAAAATGTTGCAAATGGAAAACTTTGAAATTCAATGCGATTTGCTCTCTTTGTTTTTAGGAACTGGAAATTTCTCACGTTGCTTATTATTATTAGCATGGCTAACTCTTACTCAAGGTTTTTATAATGTCTAACATATTATTTTTAACCCCCATGGTATTAGAACCACTTTTTTAACGATTTGAGCAGATAAACAGATACAAGATTTCATTGAGTATATGCGGACACTAGATGACGTACAAGGGCTGTTAAAGTAGATTCCTGCGACAGCTTCATAGAAATAGTATACGGTCGTGAGAACCATTAATGGCTAATGCAACCCACACAGCATGTACGGTCGTGTGGCCTAATGGTTAACGCGACCGATACATATACCGACTATATAAAAAAGGTGTAAGGGACGAGCCCATCATGGGTTCGAAACTTAACCCTGTAAAAAAATAAAAAAACGCCACCCACACATAAATCGCCTTCTATTTATATTTTTGAATTCGTATTACTATATTTTGTTATTTGCTATATGATACAGATCGCAACAAAAGTAGTAACTGATTTTCGCGAGTGCGTCCGTATAGTTTATTATTTGTTTTTATTTTATTATATAGTAGTAGTTTACTATATTTTAAATAACATTTTTTCTTTATTTATTGTTTTTATGAAGGATCAAAAACAAAGAAGTGTAAACTAAACAGATGCAACAAAAACAACAAATAAGCAGAGGACGGCAAATTTATAAAGTTATTACATTCAACAGGTCCCTATAATAATATAATTACTACATTTTGAAAAGATGCTGCGGGCAATAAGGCATTTCTTTACATTTCCGGCCGGCTGCGGGCCTTATGTTGCCGACTGCGGGTCTTATACCTCTATTCTAGAGGTTAGAATAAGTTTTTAAAAACACTATGGTACAACACAATTCATAGGCGAGAAATGCATTGCGAATTTTAAATATATCTTAGGCCGATCTATTACTTTTTTTCGTTATTTGACAACGTGTTTTATGGTGTCATCGTCTATTTTATTATTTAAAGATATTTGAGGGTAGCTTGGTGTTACTGTCAGAAAACTCTCTTTGTTACTCAAGCAGTAACACACGGGTTGTCATGCATTCTAGTTTAAGGTCAGCGAAAAAATTAATAATAACACGCTTATGACCGGTACGTTATATACACTCGCTACACTGTCTACACTTTTTAAACCAACAAGTCCTGTTTTATCGCCTTTAACTCAAGTTTGGCAAACCCAATATTGATAAATAAGGCAAATATCGCCAACTCCTTGAATAATGTTAAGCTATATGCAACGTGAGCCTTACCCTTTAATTTCTACAACCTCATTTACAGTTTTACATTCCTAATGTTTGAATTAAAAAAAGCTATACATTTACCTAAACCAGTCAAATGCTGTGCATCGCATTAGTGCTAAACCGTTTTAGTACAAAAAAAGCCTAATTCAAAGCCTGAAGTGAGTAATGAGCCACACGTAATCAACATGAACTAGTTAAGACCAGACTTCTTTTTTTCTATTTTTATTTCTGACATTCCTATTTAAGAATCACGAGTGTATAGTGTGTAAAAAACAATGACGAAAACTATTAGTAATTCTCGCCTGGTCAGTAAACTTACTGGTAGATCAGTTTGTTATAAGGATACTTCTGAGGGACCAGTAAAGTACCTGTTTAATGCATTAAATACTCTCTTTTGTTTGTTTTCAAAATGTATGCTTAGTACTAGATAGAATCCACTTCTAAAAACCTCAAAACACAAAGGATGGTCGAAAGAATATTTTTTACTTTGTTTAAAATTTTAAAATAACCAGCTATAAGATAAATGTTTTACTATTTTTTTATATTTTACCGGTATTAGTTTTGAACCCATGATTGGCTTATTGCTAAAACCGTTTTAGTATATAATTTGGTTTATATGTATCGGTCGCGTTACCACACGTCCACACGAAATTTCATACAATAATACGAACAACAGAGCAAGCATAAGAACGTATTCCCCATTTGGTCTTTGATTTGATAGATCTTAAAGGAGCTTTTGAGTAATATTATGGAAAGGAAATGCTGTTTCCTGTCTATCTTATGTTGTTTATCCAAGAATTACAAAACGGAAATGTTGTTGTCACGTGATAAAGCAATTAAAACTCTTCTGTTATTTCTTGTAGTAGGTCTTACCGCGATTATTTGTCCAATACACCTACGAAGTGTGAAATACATGGGCACATTTTCCCATCCATATTGTTTAAAAAATTTAATTCAAGATAATTCCAAGATAGAGCTATAAAAATACCACCAGAATAAACCTCTCAAACGACCTATGGAAATTTGTGTGCTGGGATGAATATATGACCCTAGAACGGCTCAAGACTTCTGATGGCAAGCTTGTGGCTGGATAGGTTGCCTTTATTCCTTTACGTTGGATCCCATAATGTTTTTACCATTATCGAACATTCGAAGTAAAAAATGCAGACCTTTAATAAACCCAGCAATTTCGGCATTTTAAGCGTTTTGCGCCACAGTAAGATAAAATAAATGAAAAACTACAAGTTGTCTTAAACTTAGGGATGCACTCGAAATCCACCACTACAATGTGTGCATTTTTGCACCAATGTATGTTCGACCGCTTAAGAAGGGACAGTCATCTGTCAATAATTCTGCTTAATAAGCGGAGTCACCGAAATGGAATGGATTCCTACTAAAAGTGAGAGAAAAAGGCACAGTTTTAATATCATCATTTGCATTGGCGCATCGAGACATTCTTGTTTAGCACCAGAAATCGAAAGCAATGAAGCTGATTGTACTGTTGGTTCTTGTCCTGCTGTCTGCACCAATGTGCCTTTCCGAACCACGTGGGACGGGTCGACGTAGGTCAGGGGGGGGCTGGGACAGGTAAGGACTTTCATCTACTTATGTGCGACATCGATATCAAAGACGCCAATAATCTGTACCTGATTCTTAACCAAGCATTTTTTCAACAGTACATATGAATCATCGTCTCAAAATTTTGGTGAGTCAATCTCTTAGTAGGCTATAGTATATTACAGATTTAAACTGTTTCCTCTATCGTTTAAAAAATATTAATTAATGCAGTTGACCTTAAATAACTTCGACCATTCAATGCAGAGGATTCAGTGGCCCAAGCAATGTATAAAAAACTGTTCCAATGAGTAAAAACAACAAGCCTCTTTAAATCGAAGGTCAGTATTGAAACTTTAGTTTAATATTTTGTCACACTCCGCTTACTTAATTAGTTTGTGGTGTTAACAGATTACAAATATTTGTTTAAATTATTTTTTTTAAATTATATATTCTAATTTATTTTCAGGCTGCAAAAAAAACAAAGAAAATTTGATTTGAAGTAATTGGAAATAAAATTGCTGGATTGAACAGTGTTGTCAATTGATTTTTGAACCCAAATGTTTAGATCTAGTACATGTCTAATGTGGTCAGATGACAAATTCGTGGTTTAAAAAGATCGCTTCAATATGAAAGTGCCCCGGCGCGAACATTAAGGTTTTTGTAGAGTGTCGTATTGAAATAATAGCTTTTTTAACGAGCTTAGGTCTGAACCTATAATGGAGTAGTTGCTACGGCCATTTTATGTGTATCAATCGGCAAAACGTCCGTACCATTGAGAGAATAGCGGCATTCCGATTCCCTGGTAAAAGCTCACGGGCGTCATCACGTGTCCAAATTATGTGTGAAACATAGAAAACAAATATGTTAGAACATTACAATTTCTCCTATGCGCTGTTGTCTTATCTTCACTGCAGTTTATTCGCATCATAAAAATCGGATAAACTACGAAGTAAAAAATTGAGTCGAGTTTTAGATGGCGTATAACTAATTAATGGACCTCTATACACGAAAGTTTATGACGAGTGGTACCATTCCTTAGTCATTGTTTTTAAGCGAGTGTTTTACTGTTTGGTTGGAACGGCATGTGCTGAGCTTCGTATCTGTATTCTTGTTAAGCTGTATAAAGTTTTGTAATACTGGGAGCAGTGCTTGGTGAAATATAGGTGTTTAATGTGCACATGCTAGTTGTTTTGGGGAAAAAGTTGCCGATGTACGGAGGGGTATCAGATCAAATTTTTAGGTAAAAATTTGGAGGGTTTTGAGTTTAGGTTGCAGATCAAGGCTTTGGGGAGACACGGAGAATAATATAGTTAAACACCTCCTTTACGTTTATAAGTATATTTCTTGTTGGTCCACACTAAAAGTTTAAAAACCATCATGTTTCTTTGCAAAAAAATATATTTAAATCAAAGTGCTAAGATACGAAGATGCTAAGGTAAATTTGTGTCTGTTAAACTACATGGGCCAGGTTCAGCGTCATCTGCGAGTTGCGATTGGAGAACCGGGCTTATAACATCCCCTATTTCCGTAAAACTCCGCCTGTCAACCTAAAAGTTAACATTTATGGTGATTCCTTTATTTTAGTGAGTATTTATACCGAATTATAAAACTCTATATAGATTCGGACGTGGGCGCATTGGAAATCCAGCATTTGGGTGGGATTTGTAGGTTCAAAACTGATCGATAGCGAGTCGGTTGTGTCCTTGGGCAAGGCACTTAACGGATATTGTCTGAACCCAGCGGATAAAAGGGTTCTAACAAATTGAAGGAACGTGTTTATCGTACACAACATACTGCAATAACTCCGGTAACCCTACGGTGGGCGCGAGGTGATCTGACGATTGTCCGTGTGTTAACCCCCTTGGTTTTCTCATTCACGGTGATAAACATGAATATCCTATCCTATTCAGGCCTAGATTTGTTATACACCGTGGACAGTAAATAGCAATATTGTGTGGGCGTCTTATACCGGTATTAATTAAGCATGTTACCTCTTATTTCGCTGCCTGGCACAGACTTTCGGTCAATCTGTCAGTCAGTCCGATTAAATAGCGTAGTGGTTTCGTGTTACACCGATAGTTTACGGTTCGAAACCTAGCTAGTAGTTCGTTGTATCATAGGGAAAGGCACTTAAAGGACGTTGCTTAAAACCAGTAAAATGATGCGTCCTACCAAATCGAGGTGATCTGACGATTGCCCGTGTGGTAACCCCCTTGGTTTTCCATGACCGGGAAAAACATGAA
Source organism: Ciona savignyi (assembly GCA_000149265.1). NCBI lineage: Eukaryota > Metazoa > Chordata > Ascidiacea > Phlebobranchia > Cionidae > Ciona > Ciona savignyi. Next base: position 1,658,993 of record CH000298.1, on the reverse strand, counting down.
TATCCTATCCTAACCTATACTATCAAAATTCACCAGAGTAAAAAATCTCTTAATGTAGGCAAGTGACATTCGCCTCTTATCTGTGATTCTAAGTAGTAACGCCTATCGCGGATATATAAAGTAACAGTTTCTACTAAATATTAAATGCCTCGATTTGTCGGGTTTCATCCTGGTCGTGCGCTGGCTGTGTGATCGAGCTGTTTGGAGTTAACACAAGGTCAATCTCGGAATCGGTGGTAAAAGACGACGAAGCGGATGAATATCCTGGCGGTGTTGACGCGAAAACCTCGTTTGAGGAAAGGTCGTAAGTGACCTGCAGACGCTCCGTGTCAAGTTGGCGACGTATGGCAGTAGCGGATGCCTCACCTTTAAACGGCATTCAAGCTTGAAAACTGGCAGCTTAGCTTATTACTAGCTCGTCGGGCCGGTGATCAAAAAGTTTGTTTGTGTCCTGGCAGAGCACTTAGCGGTTATTTAATAATGAGTATGCTATTTGCTGTCTTATAACAAAATCTCCATTACAAACATATTTTAATAAGTACTCTTACCTAGCTGAGCTATTACTCTGTTCCAATCCTCTTCGGTTTTCACAACTTCGCCGTAAGTCGGGGGTGGTGTGGGTAGTCTTTGAGGAGAGAAATTCTCGGGAACTGAAGAACATTGTTTAATCAAAGAAAAACAAATTGGGTTATCACTCTGGGCGGAAAAACGCAAGCGATGAAAAACGGACCTTCCATTTAAAGGAACACTATATAGTCTTTCTATATAAAGTAAATATAAAAACGAAACAGTTTAATTAGTTTATTTTAATTTCTATATTGTTATCGGAATAAGTTTTGATCCCAGAATGGGCTCGGTTCGTTTTTAAATTCTGACTTAACCTTGGGCTTCGTCGTATATGCGTTGACGAACTTTAGATGGCCACATGGTCAGCCCGGCCGATTCATGCATAGTAAACAATCTAAAAACCTCATATATTGACGAACCTATAACGATTTCAAAACTTAAAAAAAGGGATAAATAATAATTAAAATCGGTTGTGGGGTCGAATGGTACTTGATTAAAAAAATGAAATTCAGGGTTCTAAACTAGAGTTAAAAAATTGTTAAACTAAAGGGTAACTAAGGTCGTTTGCAATTTTCTTTCCTGTAAACTGCCCAATAACCATAAGAAAGGCAGTGTCCAAATTATAACGTGTCTAAAGAAAAGTCACTGGACCTATTACAGGGACCTTTAAAATATATAATTTAAATCCGCTGTATCCGCACACCGTTGGACAGATTAACTTGGTGGGTTAGTGCGTTACCTTTTAGCCGAGGGGTTGCAGGTATAAAACTGGTCGCTAGCTAGCTGGATGTGTCTGTTGACATAGCACTAAAATTGAAGGAACGTGTGAATCATACACAGCACACGTCAAAAGCTCCAGTAATCCGACGGTAGGCGCGAGATGATCTAACGATTGCCCGTGTGCTAACCCCTTTGGTTGTCCCATTCACGAGAATAAAAATGAATATCCCAACGTTCGACAATTGACTTTCAGTCTGAAACAGCGTCTTAACGAGGCATATTCTACCGGACCACAGATCCAGTTGCTTACCTTCTGGTGACACATGATCATTCGTACTGCAGCACTGCATACCAAGTTCGGCTGTACTAGAGTCCAAGAAATGGCAACAATAATATTAAGTGTTACTTTTTTTTACAAACAACAAGCATATAGTTGGGTAGTAGGTATTATGTATATTATTATAGAGATATTTCCCATTAATAACACTATATATACAATAAGTAATAAAGACGGAAGTTTATATTTTTTCTAATGAACTTGTACGTGTGTGTATTCCTGTTATTATGTTCAAGAACCATTAAAAAGTCAAAACACTTTCCTTTTATGTGTTTTTTTATTAGTGTTACTTATTAGATCCTATTTAAAACATTGGTTTAACGTTAGATGCTACGGATACCTCACCTTCTCAAGCATCTATAAGCAACCCCCGCCAATATTGTGGCCAGGACAACAGCAAACACAATCATTGAAAGAACTTTTAAAATTGTCCCGTCGGCGTAGTCACTCTGACCCCAGTGATTGATCGGGACGTTTCCTCGAGTTTTCTAATTCAAGATGGGTTTATGTGCAGTAGGCCTACTGATAAGCTAAAAACGCATTTTTAAATAGAAATGCTGTGGGATAAACGTTTTCTTCATTATTGATTAAAGGATAGGATAGGAAAGGATATTCATGTTTATCACCGTGAATGGGAAAACCAAGGGGGTTAACACACGGGCAATCGTCAGATCACCTCGCGCCCACCGTCGGGTTACCGGAGCTATTGCAGTGTGTTGTGTATAATAGACACATTCCTTCAATTTGGTAAAACCCATTAATCTGTTGGGTTTAGGCAATGTCGGTAAAGTACCTTGCCCAAGGACACAACCAAGCTAGCGAACAGTTTCGCACCTGCAACGTTTCGATAGAAACGCGACGCACTTAACCGCTAGACCAACCGGCCAGACTCCACAATGGACATGTTTTCTTTTTTAAATGGGCCATTTGAATCTCCCAGTGTCGAAAAACAAGGACGTACTTCACATTGAAAAAGACAAAAAAAAAAAAAAAACATACGATAAGAAAACTTTTTGTTTAACCAATTACGCACTGGGTTCAGACAACTCTTACAAATATGACAAAATAACGAAATAGAAGGTGGGTTAGAAACCACAACCTTTCGACTAGCTCCGGTGGAGTATATACCCCATTTAGGATATTCATGTTTATTCCCGTACGTGGGAAAACCAGGGGAAGGGGTAATCGTCAGATCAGTTTCGTACCTTAAACCCTTCGGCTAAAAGGCGATGCACTAAACCACCAGTCTAACCGGTCGGAAAATATAGCAATATATTAAAATGCTAAAATAAAACCTGACATATATAATTAGAATATTTGTAAATAGGTTTGAAGGAAAAAAGGCTACCAAGTGGCTTTTTGTAAACGACATCACAATAATGTAACGACTTGGGTGTCTTGCCGATTAAGCAGTTTTCTCTCACCATTATTTGAAAAGTTGCAAAAAAACCAGCCCCAGTTTCACTTTCATCCGAACGAAAATAGACAAACAGGGTGGAGCCAGGACTGTAGGTTGTAATGTCGGGTGGCAGCTTGTTGTGGCAGTATGTTCCCCAGCTTCTGCGCATGCGCGATCTTCCGTTTTCAAATCGAGTGCTGGAAAAGCGACGTTCAACGTAAAACTCTTCAAACAGATAAACGTAGTCGTAATCGCAAGAGATTTTTCCGGTCTGCAACAAAAGTAAAAACTATAAATGTGGTAAGATCGCCACATTTTGTCATTGGCATAAGGACAATTACATTATTTAAAATAAACGGGGATAAATATCATATCCTATTCTATTCTTTTCTAACCGTTATACGTAACTTATAACAACGGTATATATATTTTCATAATGGCCTAATCTCAGTTTCCACTGACCATTGCGTCTTCGACACCCATTTCGAGATCAAATTTATCAAATGAAAGTCTGATGTAGTAGCCCACTGGTGCTTCAATCGCCCACAAACAGGTCGCGTTGTTCTTATAACTTCTTGGAAAGCCGGGACTCGAAATAAAACCGGTTCGTTTACCCTTTATATTTCGCCTTCCGCATTCTATCTGGCCCTGTTCTTTAACTGAAAAAAAAACAGATATTCGGGATAATTAGTTTTAAATTTGTATTTGATGTTGTATTACAAATGTAGCTAATAACGTGAAGCAGTGAAAAAAATTAACATGTTTATATTGTTTAGTGTTTTTTACAAAGCAAATTTTACTAAAAGAAGGTTTGGTGTTTCCTTATAGTCATTTCAAAATTCTCTTTTGACTTTTTGCCTAATCACGCTGGACAAAAAATGCAATCAAACAATCAACAAAAGGATAGGATAGGATATTCATCTTTATCCCCGTGAATGGGAAAACCAGGGGGGTTAACACACGGGCAATCGTCAGATCACCTCGCGCCCATTGTCGGGTTACCGGAGCTATTTCAGTGTGTTGGATATGATAGACACGTTCCTTAAATTTGGTAAAACCCATTAATCCGCTGGGTTCAGGCAATGTCCGTAAAGTGCCTTGCCCAAGGACACAACCGACTAGCTAGCGACCAGTTTTGCACCTGCAACCTTTCGATTGAAAGGCGGCGCACTTAACCGTTAGACCAACGGGCCGGAAAATGGGCAACTACACGAATTTAGTCAACCCGACAGGAAAATAAACTAGTTTAGATAAAGTAACAGCAATACCAGAGATAACACACAAACTGTACACCAACCTACCTGTATGAGGAAGTGTTGTGTAAGGAACGGTCGCTGCTGTTTCTCGCCCTTTTATGTCTAATTCTATTTCTCCTTTTGTTTCCAGGGTACTTTGGTGTGTACTATCTGATGTTGTTCCTGAAGAGCTGTCTTTCATGCCAAACACGCAAGCAAATCCCACAAGCACAAAATAACGAAAATACCTCATTTCTTTACTAGCAAAACACACTGAACTTTCTAACGTGAGTTAAAACGAACATGTTATTTACATAACTTAGTCCAGAGCAAATTAAGACACCTTGCTCAGGTTAATTAGTGTACTAACTGCTCAGCGATGTCTTTTTTTGTAGTCGCATGTCTTACAAGTTTTCCAAACAATTTCATACTGACCTGGTTTCATATGATATCCCTAAAAAAAGAGTCTTATGCGAAAATAAAAGTGTTGTGACGTAACAAGACAGCCTTATATTATGAATTTTATTGAAACTATTTGTAAACCAAGTCATAAAATAATACTTTGGTGTTCATTGCCATCATGAATGAATGGCGTTGTGGTTGCCATGCCGCTTAGTAGTTCTGTTAGAGCTTTTCATCCTCTGGCATTCGTTTAAGCCATGCACCGCAGATATCCACCCGCTAGATGGCGTGTGTGAGTTGATTAATGAAACTGTGTTCGACCAATATGCAAGCACTCTTATCCCACCAGAGAAGAGATTTATGTTGTTTGTTTCAAATATTTTAACTGGGTTAAAGAACGTTGAATCTATAGCCTACAACCACGTCAAGTGTACCGGAGCAATAAACAACGACGTTATTATTCAGCCTTGCAACTCCAGCAAGTTATCTCAGAAATGGTTTCAAACCCAAAATCATTTGATTAACGTTGGTCTTGGAAAATGCTTAACGACGAATTTAAATCAAGGTGAGTCAAACAAAAAATTCGGTAATTAACGTTGCCTTTGGAAACTGCTTATATGAACTAATTTAGCTCGAGGTGAGTTAGCTACCGCGTGTATATCTTAAACAATCCACACATGAATACAATTACATAAATACATTTTTCTAACCTTCACAATCGGACACCGGCCGCTAGACAGAATTTACGTAAATATCTGTGCCCTGGAGTACAGTTTTTGTCCGGTTGTACTTCACTGTACGAAGTCTAACTAACATGCCTCAATCTAGTGGAATCAAATAGTGCAAAAGTTGCGGTTAAACCATTATAAAACGCTTGGCACTATGACCAATATGCGTGTATAAGTATACGCACTCGGCGTTTCCAACCAACGGTGTATACATATTTGTCATGTCTCACATATAACTAATCAAACGTAGAGACAGGTAGGTTTACAAATGTGCCTACTGAGTCCTACAATCTAATATGGCAACTACTTAAATTCTGGACTTTTATTTTAGGCAACCAGTTGTCCTTGGCTGATTGCAAATTAAACGATCACAATCAAAAATGGGTTTGTTCTGGTGGAAACGATATTAGCTCCATATTATCCAGCAATGGCCATCGGATATCTTACATAAATGAAAGCCAAACGCTACAATTAGTACAAGCTGAAACTGAGTGGAATTTGGGTATAGCGGGAAAAGATGCTTTTCCAGTCGACCAAGCAACTGCAGTAACCAAACTCTGCGTAGCACAGAACCCATTTTGCTCCCGCCCTAATCCAGGGGTTCGGTCACAACTTGTCACCTCGCAAGTTGCCCTTCAAAAGCTGCTACATCTACCACAAAAGATATTATTAAAGGTAGGCATGTATGTATAATTTATGAAATGAGTCTGCCATATACAGAATTCGATACACCTAGACTAAACTAAAGAGCAACCCGTCAGGTGAACATAATTTTCGTTTCCAACGATAAAATATTTTAGTATTTATACTTTACTTATAATTTTACAATACATAGCTTATAGTATGTGTTTTAATTACACGGACATCCCCTTTCTTCCGAAGTCATACTATACCTTTTCCGGCCATGTAGTCTGGCGGTTTAGTGCGACACCTCTTAACTGAAAATAGATCGATACAGGTCGCCAGCTAGTTCCTAGTTGGTTGTATCCTTGGGCAAGACACTTAACGGATATTGCCTATAAACCCAGCGGATTAATGGGTTCTAGTAAATTGAAGGAATGTGTCTATCAAAAAACAAAACACTACAATAGCCCCGGTAACCCGACGGTTGACGCAAGGCGATCTAAAGATTAAACATGAATATCCTATCCTATCCTATCCTATCCTATCCTTATCCTTTTATTCTAATTTCTTAAATATTCGCTTCTCAGCACTCTGAAGATGCATTCAAACATTGTTACTCAGTTGGCGAGGTTGTTTTAACTGTTTGCCCGATAGGGCATGTTGCAATCGGTTCACAATCGAAAATGTATCAAGCTTCCACATGTTTAGGCGGTGGTCTTTGGTCAGAGCAACACCCTTTACATTGTGTTAAACGGAGATGCGGTCGCCCGAAAGATGGTTTTCACTCTACATTTTTACCAGGTTTGATTTTTACTCATCTGGTATTTAAAAGAATGTTTTCCAAATCTGTAGGATTTTGACAAATTCCCGATCTCATGTCTACATTTTCTTTGCTTTTATGATATACAAAATTACGTTCATTTGTCAAGATTTAGGCATGGAAATTTTCACTTTAATAACCTAACGCATATTTCATTTTTTTAAACAGAAACTGTTTACTGGTACGGAGATGTGGTGCGTTATACATGCCAAGCTGATTGCCTGCCAGATAGTTCGACTAGAATATGTGGTCCGGATGGACAGTGGTCAGGATCGCCACTCAATTGCAAACGTATGTATAATGACCACCGGCGGTGTGTGTAATAACACCATAACATGTTTGCTTTGTTTGTTTTATCCGACAAATTTTTAATTAAGTTACTGGGTAAGTTAAAATACCTGATGAATGTTAATCAGATGTGCCAACTATTGGCACACATAATCGTTCATCATATTCTTTTTATCGGTAAGTCTTAAACCCGCGATGGCTTCGTTATTAAGCCTATTATTTTATATAATTCCATATTTTTATCGGCCGGGTTAACCATTCTACCACACGATGGTTCAACCATTTAGAAATATTAAACATTTGTCCAACTCTTCCGCCTGACGAAACACCGCAAACCATACTGGTTTTAGTTTTGATAATTATGGATTTCGGCCCCATGACAATAGGAAACAATTGGAAACATTTACTAATGGATTAACATTTAATCGGACATTGTAACGTAATTCTGGCGAACTCTCATGATTAGGCCTATTTTTATTAGCTTAACTCGAATGAGGGGAAACATATGAAGTGTAAATGTTGATAAATATACATCTAGCTGATTACCTGTTTTGGTTTTCAGATTCTTGTTACTTTTCACTCAATAGAAATTCGGGTACGGTACGATCGCCAAATTATCCACAACCTTACCCACCCAAAACAAATTGCAAGTGGTTTATAAAGGTTGGAGAAGGACTTCGTCTTGTTCTATGGTTTCGAGATTTTTTCATTGAGCCTGGCTCGCCATTTACCACGAATTGTCGCCACGATGTGTTCTACGTTAACGTAAGTATAAGACAATAATAACTATATCTACTGGTATTACGAATAAACCCAATGTGCCAAAATGTAATCAAGTACTAGCAATTGCTCTGATAAAATGTCGACTCCCCTTACTTTTTTTTACTGCAAACTCTTTTTTGCGGTTGTACGTGCTATTAGTATGGTCTTAACTAATCACCCCAAATCCACCGGGACTTTGTTGTATTTTTTAATGGCGTGCCATAAAGACTGTTCATTTGCAGTTTTGCATCTTCTGACTTTTTGCTATATTTAAATTGCATATTCTTTCAAGTATTGGTTTTTTTAAAAGAGCGAAAAACAAATGTACTAAATCATTATCAGGAACAAATATATCGCAGGCCTTAAGTAGCTTGCCTGAAAGACTATTTAGTATTAACTGCAAAATCTGTTTATTTATGACACATTTAACCACAATCGTTATCATCATTATTATGTTTAAATAAAATCCAAATAAATAGCTCAAAATAGAAAAATAAATATGCCTGTCCGACCTATTATTCGATATAACATGCATCTATTTTACGACATAACCGCCGAATATTGTACGTTCTCGCCTTTAATGAAAATGAATTAATTTATTTTTTTGTTTTTTCGTAAGCACCTTTAAACATTCTTATTTTATGAATAATAATTCATTATTGTTTTATAAGCACTCCACCGCAGAGAACAATACACGATCCATTTGTATTGGAACAGTTTGACATAACAACTTTTCTGTTTGCCGTGACTCACTTAAAGATGTGTAAACTTTCCAAGGACACAAATTTGCGGGATGGGATTACACAATACTGCGGTTCGCTCTATCCAGAGCATTGGATAGCTACAGGCAACGAAGCCACACTGGGATTTTACAGCGATGGCACAAACCAAGCAAAAGGATTCAAAATCGAATTCAGTGCATGGAATAGCAGTAAGTGGTTGATTAATGATTATGGACATTTTGTTTGAATGATAGTTATATATATATCGGTACCTTTGATATTGGATTTATATAACTGAAATAACTTCAGGATCGTTTTTTAAACATGGAGTAAAAAATAATTCATAAAAAAAACAGAAAATGTACGTTTCTTACTATACAGGGGTATTATGTATGAATAGCGTTTTTGGCAATATACACGTTATTTTGACAATATCTTGAGATTATCTATGTACGTACAAACAATTTAAATTAAATACGATACAGCAACAGAAAAACGGCACATTTCGAATACTTTAATAAATAAAAATTAAAACAATATCAAACCCGTGTCAATTATACCAAAACACAGATTGAATTAATAACACCTACTGCGTGAAAGGCTTCGTCTGAAAGGCTGTAATTATCAGAATTTTAAAATGTATGCGACGAGTAGACAACTTCTGAGTGGATTCGATCAGTGCTTATTGCAACCTCAGCGTTGTAAAATGATGATACGTTCCGATAGTCTGAGCATAACAACTTTTTATTCGTACTTTAAATCTATACACGCCACGCCATTATATAATTGGCAGTGTCTTTGAGTGCATTTTTTTTTATAAAGTACACAGTGTTGTAGCTTAAAAACAGAACAGGTACACAGCACATTCAATTTTAGCCATACGCTAACTTGCTAAAAATGACCAACAAGGTTTCAGAAGTGTTTCAAAATTTAAAGCAAAGTTTGTAGAAAAGAGCCCAGACCTCGCATTCAATTGCATTGCATTGCTTATTTATACGTCTATGCAGGTATGTCATCGATTCCCATAGAGCCGATTAGAAATGGGACTTTTCCCGACGAAGAAGACCAAACACATGTTTACAAGGCCAGCGAATACGGCGGCTATTTCATCGAGGTTGGTAAAGTAATGTTTAGCATTAACGGCATCATTTGTATTCACGTAGTTTGTATATAACCAGTTTCGGTGTCGGTTTCAGGTCGATTTAATTTCGGTGCGGTAAAATTCGTGTGATTTGTGCTAGAGGGATTCTCAGTAGTAATTTTTTTGAGAATTTGTCTTTTCGTCAATAAAAAACGCCAATCCTTTTTTTCGTGTTGGGCTTAATTTATTTATAAAATTTCACGTAAGCTTAAAATTGGCTGTGTAGTGCCGACAAGCTTAAAAACCGTGTGGTTGTTGTACCGAAACATGACTCCTTTTCGATCGTTTGTATGTTTGGGGGAGGTTCATAATGGACGTATTTTGGACCAAGTGTATTAAATGTTCGAAAAAGTGTAGTATTCTAGCAAATGGTGGTATTTCAACGTTCTATGCAATTTTCCACTCCATGAGATTAACAAACGTACCATCTCTTAACATCATACTAATTTCGCTTAGTTACTTTTAGCTGGGTAATAACGAACCAGATATTACTGGCAGATTGTATACGGGGTGCTGGTGATCTCGGCTGTTTGTCTTGTTCTTATGATAATCTTGTCGCACTTCTTTGACGATATTCGGAGCCGAGTTTACCCTGAAAGTCACGTGTCCGAGGACGATTTTTATGACGAGTCAGATAGGAGGAGGCGACTTGCTCAAAGAAGAATGACAACTGTCTTCGGTGAGAATAACACTGAGTATTGTTTTGTTGCTGTACGGTAACCGTTTGTTTAGGTCCGACCGTTTGGCGCAGTGGGTTAGTCCGCCACTTTTCAGCCGAAGGGTAGAATCGAAACCGGTCGCTAGCTAGTCGATTGTTTCCTTAGGCAAGGCACTTTGCGGACATTGCTTGAACCCTGTGAAATGATAGGTTCTACCAAATTAAAGGAACATCTCAATCATACACAACACATTGCAATAGCCCCGGAAACCCAACGGTGGGCGCGAGGTTATCTGACGATTACTGGTATGTTCCCCCTTGGTTTTTCCATGTACGGTCGTGTAGCCGAACGGTCAACGCGACAAAAAAACGGTTCTAATCCTGAGCCAATCTTTAGTTCAAAACTTGGCTGGATAAAAAAACAAAAAAACTTGGGTTTCCCATCCACAGGTATGAACATAGCTTTTTTCTATTTATTATTTTTTTTTAAACAAAACAAATGTTTTCCCGGAGACTTTTGTAATCACGAAGTATTGTAAACGCTTTAAGTGATCCTGTAGTAACCCGTGCTATCGCAAAACAGCCGTTAATAAAAGCGCCCTCGCCAATTATTATATTGCAACCAATATGTATTTGATGTTTTGACTACTTTACTTTTTTTATGCACCAGATTCTGCGATGTTGGCAACTCCGACTATTGTTGTGAACGATAACCTTGTGACTGAATGGATGGCGGAATTAGATTCAGTTCACTCCAGCTTTGAAGAAGCATCACTAAATGAAAAGGTAAGTTTATTAATGTGGTGACTTTTTTGCTTGATGATTTATTTAATTAATGATTTCGGTCGCATACTCTTGAAGAGAGTATTAAGGTGAACGCCTTGAAGCTTACTGGTTTACCCTGAGTAGTTTCTGCGCGACTGTGTTATTATGAAAAAGACCTGATATTAGGAAAAATAACAGAAGTTTCCGGGTTCAAAAAAATTTTAATGAAATAATACAAACATTTATTGCACCAGAATTTGAAGGCACCAGGTAATCTTAAAATTGCCCGTGTTATACCAACTATCGTTTTATTCCACACACGGAAATACCTTATCTTGGTGCTTGCCCTGATTACCTGTTGATGGCCTCGTGACCAACGCTTTATGATAATTAACAGTCGCCTATATACAAGCATTTTACACATAACGCTGAGAGAGATATACAGGTTATCGAGTACCCCTTTTCAAAGTGTAACAATTGTACAGGCTTATTATTACCAGTTGACTTACAGCCTAATTTACCACACATTTTCAAAACATGGGATACTCAAAATTTTCAAGTTTGCAACACCAATAATCGCAAACTTATCTCGTGATCACAGTTACAGAGAAATTAGATTATGCTCAGTTTTTGATTAATCCAGTTGATATCTATATAAACGTTGCCAGGCCCGGTGCTAGGAAACGCGGGGCCCAATTAGAAATGTGATGGCGGGGCCCCTACTCTGCATAGCAAAATTTATGGGTGTTTATATATCATAAAATACATACCAGTACATACAAACTACAAAAATATACATTTAATACTTGCTATAAAACAAATTAAAGGTAATGTGGATGCTTATTTACGATATATTGTTTTACTTCCAAACATATCTATATTGTTTAGCAACCATATTCATTATGACGTGACAGGCAGACACAGAAGTATAAATTTGACTTAGTTACGATGCACAACAAATTAATTTTATGAGAAAGAATATTATTTCACTTTTTATTTTACGTTTCAGTAGTATTTTAAACCTCGTAATACAGAAAAACCCCCGCTAGCGCGGGGCCCCTTCAAGGTGCGGGGCCCAATTTGATCTAATCGGTCAAATCGGCCTAAAACCGGCCCTGAACGTTGCGACGCTGCTGGTAAAGCTTTGTCGCGCAACCACGTACGAATTGTCCAAGGTGAAGATACCTTTCCCAACTGCCCTATACTCGATTTTGTAGCTGTGTTGCGACATGACAGTTATTGCTGTATATTTCAGGTCGAAGACAACATCAATGAATTACCGAACGTTGCGATTGAAAATGAAGTTCAATCTCAAAACATCGTTAAAGACCCGGTACAAAGCGGACAGGAGTTGAAAAAACACCCAGACGACAATTCTACGCCAGACGTACAAGCACGAAAAGGCGTGCGTTTTAACAATGATGACGTTGACATTTCTACATCGAGAGATATGCCGACTTCTGTCGCCGAAAATAGGAAAGAAATTCCGGCGGGAACAACTAAAAATTACCGTGATCGAAAAACAATATTTCCAAAGCGTTAAATAAATCGTGAAAGCTGCATAAGATAAGAGATATGAATCTAGACGAATCTCCCTGTCACACAAAAGCATAACTGGCCTTTGAAAATAGCTTGTTTATTGTAAAAAGTATACCACCTTTCCAGGTGTCCAATAAACATACCACAAAATTGATACAAAACATTTTCAAAAAATAATAAGTTCATTATTTTGTCAAAAATGAAGAATTGGCAATTTTCTCTTTAAGTTCTGATCAAAACATAAGCTTTCAAACTGTGGAGTTGTACACTGTTGAGTTATTTCCACCGCCGTGTTTACATTTTGTAGTTATCTCCCGTATTACATTTCGCTTAGCAGGCGGCGGTCGGTCACACTTACACATCAAATGTGCTTATCGCTTTGCCGGTGAACCGCGGCGACCCCAGGCTGCGCGATAGCTCAGCGCGCTTCAAACCCAGGCCTGAAGAAACATGGGGATCAAAATGGTATTACAGCCCATCTCGGTGGTCCCAATTGAGTAATACGTTTACGAAGTCAGGTTTCGCGCGCAGCATAGCTGAAATCTGTCCGTATTTGTACAGATAGTATACAGTTAAGTTCCCCTCTCTTCCTAGGTTATCTTAAGCCGATATCAGTCCATTAGAAACTGACAAGTTTGAAAGCATGGAAAACGGACCGGATGGAGCGTTGGTACGGTTAATGGACAGTTCGTGCTCGCTTTTAAAATACTAACCGGAAACAAATTGTTAAAATTCTTCTAGGGTTTGTTTCCGCTTGTAAAATCAGCCGTTGGCTGTTTTCATACGCGGCACACCTTTGAAAGAACGTTATCTTAATGCTTCATCCTTATGATTTTATGTAATTATTTAATAAATAGAAGATCAGGCTGACTTGATGTGTACATGCTCGGCTATAAGTTTTATTCTCTGACTAAATAGCTTGGTTGGTAGCTTCGCGCCTTTCAGATATAGGTAATGGAATCTGAACTTGTCGCTATTTAGTTGGCCGTGTCCTTGGGCAAGACACTAAGCGATCAATGCCTTAATAGTAAAACTAAAGATTTGAATGAAATAATAACTGAAGGGAACACTTACCCCTACACCCTCTGCAAAAGCTCCATTCACCCGACGGTGGGCGCAAGGTATAATCTGATGATTGTCCGTTGGTTAAAGCCCTTAGCGTTTTCCATTTCACGGGTATAAAACATGAATATCCCTTCCTATCCTATATGTTGGCGATTACTATGATGTAGAATCCACTGAAATGTAGACAATTTGATTTAATGACGGTGTGTTATGCATCGGCACAGTTTGGTGGCCATATAAACCGAAAATGTATGTACGACGACGTTTGCTGCGATCCGGGTATCATGACTGGGTAGGATACTCATATAAACACCGAGAGTCGTTAATAAGACTCGTAAGCGTCAGATTACTTCGTGTCCATTGCCGAGGAGCTGTTAAACCTATCACTAGATTAAGACAACCTCCGCTAAGTGCATTTTCCAGGGATAACCGCGCACGAAGTAACAAGGGTAAATATCGAATCTAGGATCTGCTTGATCAAGACTTTGTACTTTATCCCCAAGAACAAGTATTTGGGTTCAGCGATTGATTAATTTTTTCCCACTAATTATCTTATACGCTATATTTGTCCACGTATTGATGCAAACCTAATTAGCTGTATAGTACTCGAAAGGGAAAGTTTTATAGTGAGGTACGAATTACGCATTTTACATAATCTTAATATCCGTAAGCTCAATTTGCAAAGGAGATTTTCTTACCTGACCAACCGTGGACAATACAATAAGTGGATCTTTGATTAATCCGTTTTTATGTTGTCTTTAGTTTCGAACCCGTCCGTATATGTATAGGTGGCGTTAACCAATTGGCTAAGCGACGGTACTTTTATGATGTATTATAGTAGTCCGTGATGATAATCGAGTTGTTGATGTGGCTACATAACCGCTTCATATGGCTACACAATCGCTTCCTCAGGATCACAATGCAGATATAAGTTTCCATCTATCGATCACCAATAGTTAACACATGCGTGTTTTGTCAGCATATTTCGTCACTATCTTCTCTATTGAACAAAGTATGTAATTATATTTTATATCACTTCGTATATATAAAAAATATATATTTTTTGCAATTCGATAGGAAATTAAAAAAAATGACTCTCACTTGGCCATAATATTTAATCAAATAGAGCCTGCAGACTAATACACACGTGGATAAGTTACAACAAGCGGATTAGATCTATTTGCTCCAAATACCCGCCATCTGCCAGCGGACCGACATGCAATAGTAAAGTCTCCAAACTACGTAAGAGCGTTTCCGTATTTGCATTTTGTGATGTCACCCGACTGTGTTTGAACATGCATACAAAATCAATCTTTCCGCTGAAATATATGATTAAATCTTGGAAGCAATGTCTTTTAACGGTAAGAGTAAAGCAGATATCAGATTTAAACAAACGATTTAAAGACTAATGTAGTTACAGCTTAAAGAACAAAGCGAGTTGTACCTTTATCAACAATCTGATCGTTAGGCCATTCAGAAGGATATTATCAGTCCAAAAATTTGACACTTGCCATAGTCGCTTGAATTCTTGGCCAGCGTGTAACAAAATTAATACAAAAGACCATAAAAACGCGTAGCCTCTTCTGCATAAATATGCTGATACCCGAACGAACATTTCCAAATTAGGTCATCTTTGTATAGGCTTGTGTTTAACGTTACGGACAAATCTATTGTTACACAGGATGTATACAATCACAAAGTTTTATTCCAAGTCTATTTAGGTATTGACCAGTTTGTTTATTTATTTCTCATTACGTCATTGGGTCAAATTCCCAGTGGCTAAACTGTATATTTCCTGATGTAAGAAATAATCTGAGCGGGAACAATGAATTGACGTGTCGGTTCTCGCAAAAGGGGAAACCGTATTTTCTATAGAATTTATTTTTGACGTCACATATTTAAGTTTTTTGCACAACTTGAGACCAACCGGACACAGGTGAATATTCAAGTGACTCGCGGCGGTACGAGTTATCCCTAGTTCCCAATAGTCAAACGGTATATCTGCGGCGTCCTTAAGATTACTTTACTCTGCTGAGTGTATACTTACTACTGACATTGTCGATATTTTTACATGACATTGATACTTAAACAGAATGCAATCTTTCTATAAGTCTTAATCATTCATATCACAATGCACTAGCTCCGGTAACCCGACGGTGGCACAGGGTGATCTGACGATTGTCCGTGTGTTAATTAACCCTCCTTCGCATTTTCCCATTTACGGGGATAAACATAAAATTCCTATCCTATATTTTAATAAGTTATAAGTTCTTTTAGCGTTTTTTAATTGAAATTTTGCTACTACAGCGTCCAGACAACATGCACCTAATATGAAAAACACCAGTAGTGGTCAAAAAGCTTAAATTATTAATGTTTTTGTCGTTAAACCCTTCACCGAAATAAGGCGCAATTGTATTGAATAGACCTATTGGCTATACCATTACAGCACAGTATATGTCGCCTAATTAGTGTAGACCAGTGCTCCGTAACCTTATTTTACTCGAGGCACATTTAGAAACTTACTAAATTTAACTGTACATTGCAGTCAAAAATGTTATAAAATGACAAAACTAAATCCATTTATTTGATAAAAACTTAGTTAAAAAATACAATTTTCCCGCGGCACACCTAGCACTCTTGCAGCACAGTAGTGTATGCCGCGGCCTATGCTGGCATGGTTTACGGAGCACTGGTATAGACCATTCATATCTGCTATGTCCGGTCAAAACATGTGTATCTTTGCTAGAGCATGGAGTTCGATCTTGTTTTTGAGTTTGACACAAAATTAAGTCCATTAACCAGTTAGCCGTTCGTTTCAGCTGAATGTTTAGACTTAAAAGATTTAAATTAAGTTAATCTGTATCAGTTTCTGAACACGCTTCGGCCATGTAGTTACAATAATACAGGCGCCGCAAGAACTGACTGACCAGGTTTTTTGGTAGTTATGAAAAATAGACATGGAAAATAGCATCTGTTTTGCAGCATGAAAATAGACATGGAAAATAGCATGCGGGCAATTTTAGCTTAAATATATATATCTAAAAACCAGCTTTAGAAAAAACGGCTTTAAACAAAAAGTTTAAAGTGCTAAATTCTCATCGAAGATTTGATAAAGTGTAGCACTTAATGCAACATAAAGAGAATTGACAGAGAATCACACATTGCACACATTCGCAGACGAGTATGGAGCGGAATATACTGCATACCAGCGCATCATTTCAGGATGCAAAAAGCCTGTGTATAAGTATGTGTAAATTACGTGGAGAAAATCAAAAAAACCAGGCAGTGCAAAAACATTGAAACTGGACGATATGGCTGATGGTCTGTATCCTTAAACAAGGGTTTAACGGTATTCAGTGGAATTAGTGGTTCAAGGGCTCTATCACTTACAATACACTTTGATAAACATTTCTGGTAACCAAACAGGTAATCTAACAATGATACAATTTTAGCACCATCTGCCTTTCCGTGTCCCTGGGTTAAACAAAAATATATTATCCTATCGTATCCCGGCAAATTTAAAAAATTGAAGCAAACTTTTTTCGAAATGCTCTAGCAATAGCAAGTTAAATCACGCTTCCTCTTCTTGTTTCTCGTCCGCTGCCAGCGATAGCTGACCAAGTGCAATTATTATCTCGAGCATATCCAATTAGTTGTATTGCAAATGCAAATGAACTAGTGATTGCACGTTCAATAATAAATGATCCTAGATACACTACTACATTCGATACTACTGCTTTGTTTGGCTAATGTGCTTTTCTTAACCAGGACTGGATTTTAACCTTTTTAGTAGTTAGTTAGTCAGTCCGTTATATCTGAATAAAATAAAAGTTGGTCGTGCTAATCATATTACCACGACTTAAACCAAGACCAATGTTATTTAATCGTGGTATTTTAATATATATACACTCGATTCATATTTCACTGGGTTGTTACGATACGTATGGCCTTATCCCTGAGAGACATTAAAAAGTGGTTTTGTTTTAAGAATATCACTATAGCTTATTAGTTAGGAGCATTTAAAGAAAGTTACAAGCAAGTGTACTCATTCAATTGCGTATAAAGAAATAATGTGCGTAGGTGTACTTCCTTATGAACTTTATTCACACCGTTAAAATGATGTAAATATTTCGACCGCATGCACATAGAAGAGAACGTGTAATTATCTTGCCTGATTGAATAGTTCAGTGAAAAAGTTCGTCGCCTTTGAACCAAATGGTCGATTTCCCGTGTAATAACCCGCGTTTTCTATTCTTGGGAATATACTTAAATATCTTATCTCGTTTTTTTTGTGCACATGGTCTTGATCGTATAAATATTACATCGCATTTCCAGCAAATTAGTACTACCTAAAAGCACTGTGGTATATATAGTATAGATAAGTTTTACATTGACTGTTATATGGTAATAGACATGGTTGTGTGTTAATTGTCCTGGGAAACCCCGTGTTTGTTTTGCGGGAATTGTGATATCTGGTTCAATTAACAAATACGTTTTATTGAGGCTTCCTATCCTTTAGCGTAGGTGGTCTAAGAGCACTCTCTCGATTAATCACTAGCTGTTATTGATTTTATATCATCGTTTATTATTACCGAGTGCTCCTGTGAAAGTCACTTCTCCGCGCGTGAGTAGCGTTAAAGTGTAGGGAAAAAGGCAAAAGCGCGTGCTCTCCTTTTTCTGCCCACGCTCGGTAAAGCACGGGCGCTGCTGTGGTTGAAAAGTAATCAAGTTTGTTTAGTTCAGGAAGAAAGAAGCACCCGATCACCGGCTGCAATATATGATAAGTGGCGAAGTGAATTTGGATCATAATGTTGGAGACATTTGGCTGCTCCACTTCGACTACAGAGATATACCGATGCGAACGATTGCGAACAGTCGACTGTAGAAAAAAAATTTGTACCGGGCAGTCTCCGTCAAGAGATTGCAGATTAAAAAGTTCCAATAAAACAGTGCTGGTCGCTAACGAACGTTTAAGGATCAGGAATCCACCCTTCAATACGAACCTTGTTATGTCGTCTTTTCCAAGGAGCAGAGGCCGAGTTTTATCGGCAATTCTTCTCGGGATAATGATGCTCGCTATCCCGGGGAGTTTCGAGTTCGGCGTCGGCGTATCGGCGCAAAGTGTGCCATCGCTAACAACGCAGCCCCCATCGATATTTATAGAAGACTTTCCAGAAGAGAACTTAGCGAACACAAAGGATCCATGCAAAGCAAGTAAGTGAAATTAATCACAATACACAGCATTATAACAATCGTAAAATAATTCAAGATATACTTAAAGTTCGCATGCACCAGACTAAATATAACTTAAAAAGTAAATGAATACTTTTGTATTTTGTACGTATAGCGTATTGTTCTTTATATTCATTTTACGGTGCTGTAGTATGGAGAAATGACTTGACGCCTGTCCGGGGGTCGGTCGGAATCGTATAGTCTATACACAAATCCCGAACGGCATGATTCATTTGGAATTACCGAGATTATTCTCAATTGTGAAGGCCAAATAAAGGTCACGTAGGGGGGTAAAGCCGTACAAAAGTAGATGACCACTACGAAGGGATAATCTGTATACGTTATCCATATTATGCAACGCATTTCTAAAAAACATAAAGATATGTTTATAAATGTCATACACGTGTACCTAATTGTATATTTGACACCTGCGTTAATGGCGCTTATAAGGGTAATATTTCCTAATCTTGTAATGCAGTTCTACATTTTCGTACATCTTGTGTAAGATACCTGATCGTCAGTTACAAAAAAATCATAATTTTCTCGTTAGCAGTTAATTATCGCGTACCCGTCGCGTGTGCAATTAGCACCGCGTCGCAATCCCCAAATGTTTGCTGTCGCGCATTATAATCCGCTGCTCCGAGCATTATCCTTGCGGCTTATGCACTCACTCGATCCACTCGAAATAACGTATCGTTGTTGTTTCTAAGGATCTCTCGGAGCCACGCTCGCCGTTTTTAATGAAAGTCATCGAAATAGACAAACAAGCGCAAAGGATTATAATACATCTCATTCATTATAGGCTACAACGACTTAATCCGTCTTTTCATTAGTTGTTTTCGTTTCGTACGCAATTACATTGCCGATGATGCTGATTTAGAGCATATTTTGTGGGCGGCAATCAACAACAGCACAGAATGAAGGTATTTGCGATTAACTCATTTTGCCCGGTAAACACTGCGGGAGAGATATAAGTTTCGTACGGTGTGATGAAGTCCCGTGTACCATCGCTTGTTCAGTGGCTTGTAGCATTAACCACCATGTAATGCAATCAATGTTCTATTCTCTGCAACTTGAAACAAACTCTGTCGGTCGAGACCAAAGCCACGGGCGCCTGACCACCGACAATTAGCAAAATTCCGAACGGAAGTTAGCCGCCGCGTTGGTCGAAAGCTTCCGCCGCTTCAAACAGCGACCGCAACAATAGGAACATATTGTCTTCTAACAAACAATTGAGTTACACGCTTTGTAATCGACCGCCCCTTACCCGAAAACCGCTCGGCACCACATTTCCCGTTTCTTTGGATCGGTTGAAATTAAACTTCAAAAAACAATTACACCGAAGCCAACAGGTTAAGTCTGCAGGCATCCAGGCGCTCGTTTGCGGTATACTTAATAATACACAAAAAGAGCGGTGACACGCAATCTTAAACACAACGAATTTTCAATCTATTTATCGTTTCACAGCAATGGCTCACTTATACAGGCAACCATTATGATTTCCCGTCCATAACAAATTAATAATATTAATTTAGTTTACCGTTGTTTCTTGAGGTGTTGTGGTATTAAAGGTTCACATCCTTCAGGGCTGGTTTACAATTGAGGCACCGCCAAATATCAGTGGAAATTGGTCCGATCGAGTCGCAGGGAATAAGCTACAGCGCAATATATATGGTAGTCACGGGAAATCCAAATTAAAATTGATAATATTTATTTTTGTACGCATGGATAATGGTGTCACTGACATCAAATTAATTTGGTGGGAAAGTCGGTTTTCGTGGTAAAAGTGACAGACGACGTATAATCTCAGCGATGGCGCTGGGTTTACTGAAAATGTATCATTCTTCAGGGCCATCTTTGACCTGAGTGTGGTTAAATTCTACTTGACTTGGATTTTACGAACATATTTGCTTACACAAAGCAGTCTAATTGGTTTACCTCGAAACGCTTCAGTTAACAGTTTATGATTTAATGCGACTCGTACGGAGAGAGTGCGTGGGTGTTCCACTCGGTGAAAATCATAAACAGGTTCACTATAATTGAAGGTCATAGTTTACCTCTTTACGACTCTTTACTACCTTGGATTGAAAAACTAGGTAATCGATTAAACTGGGTGCTGACGGAACCAGTACCATGTTATTCGGACTGTCCATCCATCTACATTAGTCAGTAAGTCGACAATCTTTCATCGCAAAATTCGATTGCATTACGTTTTACTTGGCCAGCACCACCTTATTTGAAATCACGGGCATTAACGGGCATAAACCTCCTCGACCAACGGGGCAGTAATTGAGTTTTTATATTTAGTTTCAATTATAGGAACCTGCCACCCTTTAACCGTTCGTTGACACTGTCGATGTAGCCAGCTGGCAGTTGTCTATAAACCCCCAAATCTCGGAAAATTAAATTATTAAATTTTACAACAAGTTATCGGGCCATATGCTTGGATACCTGATTATACAACGTGACTCAGGCTGCAACACTCAGGTGGCTGTGATCCAATTGTCACGGTTGTAACGCAGTAAGATACTTGATACTGATAAAAAAGTTAGTCATTTCATCAGTGTATTTATCTCTGTCTATTCGTTGTCTGTCCTGAAGGAATTCCTGATCACACACTTCGCCCGTCGATGAAAGATCTGCTATCAGGGAATCTGCAAAGTTCATCGCTTCTTTACCAAGATCCCACCGAAAATTGTTGGTTGAAAGATCTATAACTTCCATATTTGCTCGGGCAAACACACGTCTTGTTCGACTAAATCATCGCTCTGTATGGTAACCTCTTTCCTCGAAAAACATGATCCATTGCGAACTATGTTTTTGACGTTTGCTCTGACGTGTTTCTTTTTTAAGGTTTTTGTCATCATCTGGTTTAAAAGTTTCTTGCTTGGGTTCATTGGCAAAGTCAATCCATACGTGTGGTGTACGGTAAACTTAACCTACGTAAATCAGAGAGCACATTTGTTAAGTGTCGATATGGATTTAGGGTTTAAATTGGCGTTTTTGCTTCGGTCAAGTTTTATTTCTGGCGAGAACTCTCTTTTGATGGGATATGCAACAAAGAACCAAGCGAAATCCGGAGACGACCTAGATTCAACCCACTTACCGTTCGGTCAAGTCGCCTGGGACATTGCCAGTCGCTACAACAAATAAATTGTGTTTATACTTGGCGTCGAGACCACAAAGGGTGGCTGCGTCGAGTCGCTATACGCCGTGAATCTTGTGTACATTGCGGTTCACTATATCACCTCGATTCACGCGCTCTTTTCCGGGGAAGTCGAAAGCATAATCCCCTGAGTGTCAGTTCAAACACCCATCTGCCCTGACCTTTAGCTCGATAAGCCGAAGTTGTTTGTGTATAATGTCGCCATTCTGAAGACTTTCCAGTGACGTATGTTCGCCATTCGTTTTAGACAGACAAAAATACCCAGTTTATTAATGTTCTGACTAGTTTTAAATCCGCAATAGATTCGTCAATACTCCCGTTTTTAAATTTCTTGCTGTAAAATATTTGGGGTCGCGCGAATCATTCGGTCGTACAGCATTTTACCAAAACCATAGCTTCCTACCAAAGTTATTGTGCCAGAGCAAATATTTTATTGACAGCACTATCGCGTGGTTGGCGACAGTTCTGCGTTATTTGACCGCCACCATCAACTTTGTTTCTGGCCAAGAAAAACTCGAAAGCTCTTGACCTTCAATTGGTACCAAATTTCTCGTTATTGTTCTACTGTTAACCGAGCCGTAGCGGATTGTTACCCGAGATCGCAATTTCCAATTTCTGCCAGGATGTGTAACCGCCATCTCACCGACAATCGAACCCGGCACCGCTTGCAAAACTGTAATTGTTTCAAATTGCGTGAAGCGTTGTCGAACGATGCCTGGTATTTTAATGGCACGCGACTCGGACGAACGTCGCATCGCACCCGCCGCTACTCGTATCTTGGCAGACGAACGTGCAATCATAGATGACGGCGAGTGTTTTATTTTCGTAGGTAAACAAATTTCAAGGCGGTCGTGCTTGACGAGACAGTCTATGAATTTTTGGTATGTCATTGTGCACCGTACTGCGCATCCTTAATGGCTTACGGACCTGCCAAGACCACTTGAATTGGCCACTTGTAAGACGGAACGACAGCAGCTGTCGAATTTAATGCGAGCGGACATCCGATAGCGACTGTTCCATTTTCAAGCAATTAGTCGTTAAAACAACTTTTTCAAAAAGGTGCGACAAGATTGATTCTTCGCTCGTGGGAAAATGACCGGCTGATCTAAAATAAGATGTAAAACAATCTTAAAAACCTTTTTATGTAGTATAAAATTCCAACCCATTTCGGGATGGTTTGGAACCTTAAGGGATTCCACAAGACCACAAAGTGCCTTTCCCCAATTTTCTAAAACCAATTTGCATTTAAAATTACAGTGAAGCGTAAGCGCATGTCACATTGCAACAGCTGTCCAATAAGATTATCTCTCGTGTGTCCAACAGTGTCTGATAAGCACAGAAGTGACCACAACGAATCAACACAACGCGTGGGAACCCTCTTCCAGCTCAAATCCACTTTTAATTAACGCTTTGCGGCATGCGCATACGTAGCAACTTCGGTCGCGGAACACTGTTCTAAACATTCTTTTCCCTATGCGCTTAACACTTAAATTACGGTGCCGACTCGGTATTCAAAAGGTTAGCTTTAGGGCGTGGTTACTTGATTACAGGCTACTCTTCTACAACGAGAGTTTTCGTTACGGGAATATGACGTAAAGTGTCTTTGTTCGGGCCAAACCCGGGCTGTACATCGACTGTTTGTCAATTTTGCGCTACATCGCCTCTGCCAAGGTCCGTCACGCGACATACGACCACCCTTGTGCCGACTTTTCCGTGCAGTTGTATTTGACGTCGCGAAATCAGCGATGTGTGACTATACCATCACGTAATACACCGAAATATTCAATTAGGCATTTATAAACCCATAGGGCAATATTTGATGTTATAAAATTGTACGAATTTAAACTTATATTGCGTCTTACGCAGAAGTATATAACAACTGTTGAATTACCAACATATAGTTCCTCACGTTTTATCGACTTTGAATTTCTGTTAATGCCTATAAGCACTAATTTAATAGAATTAAATATTCGAAGTACCAGGCCATTGGGATTGGATCATGGATTACTATTAACAAATCTTTGCCTCTGATCTTAAACTCTGTTCTTTTCAGGATTGTTTCTTGGAGACATCGCACTGGACGAGGAAGATGTAGAAAATCTTTTTGGCGAAACGGCCGACGACTTTATCGATAGTGTGGGGAAAGTCCCCGCCACCCCAACTAACAACCCGGAAGTTGACGTCATTTCCTCACCCGCTACCCCGGCGCCAAGGCGACGGAGAAAACACGGGCGAAGGAGGGGACGAAAGAATAGGAGAACCCATTCTATCAACGTTCAGCGGCATCAACCAGATTTTGATATGACGTCACTAGCAAACGTGACGTCAGAGGTACGTCATATTTTCGAATGACAGTGACAGATAAACGGATTTCATTTAAGAAGCAATACAATCTATTTTTCTCAATTTTTTTTCAGTTGAATCGCCCTTCCAACTCAAGCGCGAGACGATCTTTTGTCGGCGATGTCCCACAGCGGGGATTCCCCAGCTTGCGACAGATCGCCCAGAATCTTGATCGCGAAACTGCAAGACGAAGGAATGTCGTCATGGAGTTGGATGGCATTACAAGAGGCAGTCGACGAAAAGGCGGAAGACGGGGACGAAAAAGAAATCGAAAAAGTAAGAACGAAATATCAGCCTTTAGTGTATATTATCTTTAAAGGGTTACTGTGGCTAGGTCGGCGCTGCGTTTGGTACCTAATGTCCGAGTGTGTGGGTTCAAATCCCACACACAATCTACCTGCAATCGTCACGCTAATTTTAACTTATAAACCTGGTGATATTTTTTCACGAGTCACATTCATATATGTGAATTGCACAACTTATTTATTCGTAATTTCAAATAACAGACCCATTTTTTAAAATTTTATCCATTTCTTACGATAAGTTCGTTTCTCATTACCGCTATATATATCTACGGAGAACAAAACGTGGCTGCTTTAACGATAACAATATGTACAAAATGTGGTAAGTGTATGCCTGAAGCAAAAGTATAAAGTCTAATTCCTTCGTAAACACCGTTTTTCATGTTGGAAAATTCAAATTCATAGAAAAATGTCTCAAAAAGTTGCTTCAAGCATTTGCCTCAAATGCAGTTAATATCACAATTGCTTAACATTCAACATAGCACTTTCACATTATTTTTATTTTTGATGAGAATTTGTTAAAATAAAATATCAAATCCGGTATGTTCTTTTGCGCTTATACACAACACAGCATTTTGAAGGTATGTACGGATATAGAGATTTGTAAATGCAATACGTTCTTCCAGGAAAGGGTCGGCGAAACAGACACAGGAGAATCCGTTACAAGTCCCGTCGACAGCGAACTGAAGAAGTATTTAAAAGAAGCAGAAGAGCCGCAACAGCAAGACAAGAGCGAAAATGGCCGCACGGAGTCATACCCTACACGATCAGTGCAAATTTTACCGGTAAGAAAAATCGTATTTGGAAGGCGTGAAATCTGCAATGTTTTTCCGTCCGATACGTCAAGTCGTAATCGTGTAACGATTGCCGGCGTGAACAGTTTCATTAATAATTCAGATCAGTCGATCTGCCGCTCTTCATCGACTTAGCTAATCGACATCGCTGCTGGTACTTCCCCCCTCTAACTGCTCAACTCGTGTTTTTTGCTCTCTCCCCAGCTTTCATGCTCACCCGTGCATTATCACATAAGTGATCCAGCGCTGAATTTATCGCACTTAAAAATTAATGACAGACTGGCAAAAATCGATTTGCGCAAGATCTTGTACCAAACCGTAGCCGTTATGCGCAATGCGCAACATTACTCCGTATTTGGCATAAACAAGTTAGATTTATCGGAACCTCATGCAACGAAAATACGTAGAATCAGACGGCTATTACAAGGCAACTGATAACCTAAATTGACATAAAGCGTGTCGATCTTTGATTTCCGCTTAAAACTATGATCTTTGAGCATGAATTTGAAGATCTGATTTCCTAAATGCACATTCGCCGTAACGAACTAGATTTTAATGTGCCTAATGAGCCCACAGTGGCACGTTGACGACACTTAGCTTTAAATAGGGGGCGAGGGCGATTCATCTTTTTGGCTTTTCTGACAGTCTGCGGCTTCTGGCACGAAAGATTAAAGATTTTCTAATCGAAATTACTGTCAAAGATGATAAATAGCCATTATTTCCCTTTTAAGATATTTGATTTGTGGATTGAAATACCATGACGATCAAAAATTCCCGCTAACATCGCCTCAATACGTCATACAAACGACTCAGAATGCGTTATCCTATCCTTCTGTAGTTTAGCGAGGAACACAATACTTCACTTTTGTGGGTCTTTTTTCATCATTAATCTTATTCTGCATCAGTGTATACTATTACAGCTTCCACTTTTTCGTCGAGAAACGTGATCGCTGCTGTGTTTAAAACCGAACATTTATAAGTTATAGATCATCGATAACAACTAATCATTCTGACTAGGTTTGCTTTGTAAAGAACCCCCTATATTGACATATACCAAGTTATTACAAAAATAATATATTTTCTTACTGGGGGCTATATATTTCGAACCATAGCTAGGCTTGTCATCAAAACAGTTTTTGTGTAGAATTGATGAACATATCGGCCCAGATTAAAACTGTATTGGAATAAAGTGTAACATTGTTGGCCTGTAGAGATGAAACACTAGTCAATTATAGGTGGTCGCTGTTGTAGATTGCTATTTTGTCAAAACCATGAATGAAAACTGAAAAACTGAAATAAAGGTTATGGAGTTAAAGTTAAGAACGGGCTTTGAGGTTTGCGTTTTTTGTCGTAGGTATGGCTTCTGTACATTGGGAATTCTGCCGTCTCCTTAATCTTAGACACACGCGATCGCATAAAAAGATATGTAGTTTTAAATTAATTAGCAGTCGCACAACCTGCGTCGGAAATCGTCGCAAGGAACATCCGAAATCGGCAATTTTGGCATAAATCATTGATAACAGATTGACCTTGGCTCGGTAAATCAATATTGCATGGCACACGGTTTAATGGCACGGATGAACTGGTCTTTTCGATTCTAATAACCATGCTATGTTACGAAGCGGTATACTGTAATCTCAATTCTAAATCATGACTCAAACTCTATTCCCTAACGTCTTAACCGGGAAACGTTAATAATATCAATTTTGACGCCTCTCGAGCCTCTATGATCTCTCAGGAGTTTCAATGGTTCTAATTAAGTGCGTAAGTCAGCCGTAGAGCATGCCAGAGGGAATTTTTAATTTTGTTATATATAATAGGCTGCTATTACTTTTATCTCGGACAGATGGTTGTTTAACGACATTAATTACGTCTTTGACGTTGATTCGATATATATAGGATATAATTCGGAGTATAATCCCGATGTAGTCTTTTAAACAATCAAATCTCATTAGTTCTTACCAAAAATAATATTTGGGAAACAGCAGTTGGTCTATTAAGCCTGTCAAAACAAGTTTTATTTTTAAAATAAAATGAACTATAAACTATTACGTTTAGCATTGGAAATCCCAATATTCGATAGGTGGCAATTCACTCCGTATTGATTTCCTTTATAACTCTATTCGTCACCAAGTCCTTAACGTAACGTCCAGTTTAATTGCTGGCCGACCGTGGTATAGTTATAAAAATGCAAATGTTGCATTTTTAATACCCGATATTCCAATTTATATCTTGTCGCTGTTTAATTTAAATTCTGAGTTGAAAGTTGGGTTGTCAACGTTGGATAACAGTTTGTTCTTCTTTCACGAAGTATATGTATGACAGATAGGCGTATAAGCCCCAAAATCCTACCCTTGACCTTGACTTGTCTTAATCTCGCAAAGCGAAACTGTGTACGTTTTAGCAAATTCGGATTTCAAATCCGGTTTAAAGTACCCGTTTGTCAAACGAAATGTGAACGCGACTTTCTGACTCAAAAGCTTGAATAACACCTCTTTGGGCGTTGTTAATGATTTTAACGCCCCACTCCGCAAAAGAACCTCGCATTTTTCTCATGAGTAAAATGTTTTACGCTGCTAACCTTGCTCACATGCAGCAAAGACACGTTAAAGTTTGTGACCCATTGCGACCCATAAATACTCATATACAACTTTCAAGTTAACCCGGCCATAAATTTTAAATGTTCTATCAACCTAGATTTCGTCTCTGCATACACGGGTTATCCAAACCCGTATCCTTTTACTGTATACCCACATAGTAACATGATATTAGGACCTCACCGTTTGGCAGTTTAAGTGGCAGATTTCGGCGAGTATTGTTTATGTGCCCCAGTAATTTTACTTCCCTTTTGAAGCTATCGTACAATTAATCTTTGCGCTAAAACGGCGAAAAAAATCCAAGAGTAATTGACCCTTCTGAAACGCATACCTCGGATAACTGTATGAACACAGTACAAGATAACCATTCTAGAAACTTCTGTGTGGCCAATTCGTTAGCGCAACCAATTGAGAAAGAACACGCCATTTAAAAGGTCACGTGCTTATTAGAATTCGAAACTTGACCCGGTATAAAAACGAACTAAATTAAAGAGATTAACAATAACTAACCAAATATAAGTATGGTGAAAGCTGAAGTAGTTGCAATTTCTTATTAAATTAGAATCCGAATGGACTTTTTCTTAGCTGTTTAGTGTATTTAAAATATACTTCAAGCCAGATATCAGAGTTTAAGTCAATACATTTTACCATAATAAGCCAATTTAATATTTGGCATTTTTAACATATACAGAGTTCTGTGTTAAAGAAACTATTTCCTGCTTTTATAAAGATGCATTGAAATTTGGTTATAAAAAGTGGACATAATTATCCCCTTGGAAAACAAGCCAGTTTATTTTCAGCTTGCATTCTATAGCTCTCAGTTACTATGTAACAGCGATTGGTTTCTGGAACTTATTTTACAAATTGGTTTTGTTTGATTAAATGGAAATGAGAATTGCCCACTGCGATTCGATTTCGCATTGAATGGCGTCACTTTTCGCTGGGAACGTGACCTTCGTGTCAAAGGTCATTTAAAAGGCTTGCCCACTTTGTATGCAACACGCTCACAGGTGTAATTTTCGTTTGCTTTCTATACTGAGAATTTAACCGAAAACAAAGCGTTCTTTAAATTTTACCCTACATAGTTTTAAAGCAAATTTTCAAAATGAATACCTAACGACGCCGGTTGCTTACCGCAGGTTAACTTGCACAAAATATCGCTTTGTTTTGTACAAATACAAGTCGATTCAATTTGGACGCACTTAAAAGGGCAGAGATGATTTTAAAATGTTGATTTAATACTCCACACGCGTTTTGTGGTCAGCGGTCTGCTTTTACTCGAAAATTGAACAGAAACAAAATCGGTTAATTGGACTGAAGTTTTACAATACGTAGAATTTCTCATTTCCGTTCTGTTTACGGTGTGTTTCTGTAATTCAAAAACATTTAACAGTAAAACGTTTATGAAGCGTCCCAAGGGTGCAATGTTGTTTTCGTCAATGCTCGTTTGTGTAAGTGCCAGCAGAAAATATCACAAGTTGGAATTGTGAATAGTTTTTTTTATACAAGATTATAATTTGCCTTTTATTTCCATTTTGGCATTCGAAAACTCATTTCTTTCTATGTAAGACAACGGTCAATTTGTTCTCCATGTAAGACGACGGTTATAGAACTTGGTTAAAAGTCGGTCGTGTCTTCGCGAGGTGTCGGGTGACTAAATCCACATCTAAGTGTGGTTCCATTACAGCGATAAGCACGTTTTATGGGTACAATCGCGTTTTCGGTGCACTTGACACCTGCTGTAAGTGTAGTAGATCAATACGGTCGCGTTTTTTTCGCGATAAAACACGAAGCAAGTTTCCGCAGGTGTTGGCTTTGATCGGATACATTACACGCGCTTTTCTTATTCCCCACAGATTGCATTCGCGCAGCTTGTTAAAATGTTAATTCAGATGAGTCAAGGCATGATAGGACTTATTCCCTTGCACTGTCATTAAAGAATAAACAAGACTTGGTTTGCAGAAAAGGTCCAATCCAACCCAGGTCGACCCGCAGCTTACATGGGATCGTTTCCCGTGCAAGTCGGTTCATTTCTATATTTAACTTCTTGGCTGTCCGGTCTCCCCCATATATACCACTTTATAACGCAGTACCGGAAATAACTTTGTAAATGAGATCCACGATTTTAGTTACAAATAAAAACACCCCTGTCATGTCAACGTAGCACTGTTTTCCCCTTTTTGTCGGAATGTTTTGAACTCTCGAACTTGACCTTGGCGCTCTCGTGCAGCCGCATTGCCGAAACGAGCTCCCTGGGTCCATCTCCGACGCCAAATAACCTGGTTTTACATCGATTAAATGCGGCTTGTGGTAATGCGGTAACCGGCGGTTCGAAGCTACCGCACCGCATCCAGTACCGGTGGGATCGAAATAGAGTTGCGGTCTATGGCCGCTATAAAGGGAGACTAGCACTACCCGTTACTCGAATCAACCACCGGATTAATGTTAACACGACCTGATAAAACATCCGATATTTTTGACATAATTTTTAAAAAGCTTGTACTTTTGCTATCGAAACATCAATTGTCCTTTTTAAGGTTTCTTGTGTTTTTCGAAGATTCTGCTTAATTTTCCGCAAATAGAAACCGCTGTACAAATATACTCAGGACCACGTCACACGCTACGTACAAGCGATAAGCGACAAATGGATCAACAAAATCGCCAAACATGACACCTGGGCATACTGTGCCTAATTTGCCTTATCAAGCTTGACGATCATAAATTACATTTTGCTACTATACATGTTTGCGAAAAGTGCTTGTAACTTTATCCTCGCTAAAAGCAGTTTAATCCTTCGAGATTATTTTACACGCCTTAGATCATTTACAAATCCCCCAAAATGACGGTAAATTTATTGAATCTGATGTGAAGGGAATATACCAAAATGTACCTAATTGTTTTATGGGTAAATAAAAGTATGTCAAAACTGTGAGGTAGCATAATTGTTTCAGCAATCTCACCATGATATTTTGTGACCTCAGGTTCGCAAAGGGCGATGTTCAAGCAAGCCATGCGTCACTGGGAAGGCCAGACATGCCTGACTTTCATCGAGCGAACGAATGAAGACAATTACATCAAGTTCACCTATAGACCTTGCGGGTAAACTCTCAAGTTCGTATTGATTAAACATTCACCTCGTTCGATATGCTGCTCGATAAACGTTGTTTTGAAAAGTAACCAGTCAATTCAAACATATCCGGCAACAATACACTAGTGCAGTTGTTGGTTCATAGTACCTAGATTAACTTGCATTTCTTAAGGTTTCTATTATACCTGTAATAAACGGTCTAATTTTTTGGAAAATGTTTTTTTTGTCAACTGTACTTGTTATTACTTACGACTTTATAAACTTGCACAAATCGCCTAGGCGTTGTCCAAATTTTAATGCAGAATATAGCGTTTTTTTGGTAATAACATGCTAATTCGCAAATCTAGTATACTCCAGTCCACCCTCGTCCTATTTTTAGTTAATGTGTAGCTTATATAGATGTTAAACAATGGATCAAGTGTCAAGAAGGCTCTATGAAATATCCTGCATAACGCTTAGGTTCCCCTACAATTTTACATATCAGAAGTTGCAACAAATAAATGTCCTGAATAAAATTGTTAATTTGCCGACCAGGTGCTGCTCATACGTCGGGCGCAAGGGCACTGGACCGCAAGCGATTTCGATCGGAAAAAATTGCGACAAGTTTGGTATCGTCGTCCACGAGCTTGGTCACGTGATCGGGTTCTGGCACGAGCACACGAGACCTGACCGCGACCGCCACATCGAAATCGTGTACAAGAATATTCAAGAAGGTACATTGTTATGTTATTATACAATCAGCCTATTTTCCTGCTTAATGACACTTGTTTAATAACTCCGCTATATGCCATCGCACATTCAATGGCAGCACTTTTTTTTAATTTATGCGGAAAAAGTTGCATTTTAATGTTAAATATTGCCTTTATTGTTGTTTTTATATATTTATAAGGCTATAAATTAGCACATTTATTTATAAATTACAAAACTTAATTTGTCCAACTCTTTTTTATTGAACTGATAAGAGAGTCAATTTCCAGGTCAGGGATACAACTTCGAGAAAATGGACTCCAGTGAAATTAATTCTCTTGGAGAGGCATACGATTACCAGAGCATCATGCACTACGCCAGGAACACATTCAGTAAAGGTAAACCCACATACGCACGTGATATCCTGCTAGTTATGTTATAAAGCTTAAATGCCGTTAATATGTAAGCTGGTGGAGATATAGTATTGTCGCGACATATTGGGCTGAAAGTATTAAACGTAAGATATGCATTAAAGCATACATTTTATATCTTTGAACGTTTTATCCAGCTTAATAGTGAATGTAGAATAATTAACGATATCAAAAACTGCTTGTCATGTGGCAAAATCAGCATTGTTACTGCTCATATTGCCCTGTTAGTGTATATGACTTTTACAACGTTTCTCGTAGGAATGTTTTTGGACACAATTCGGCCAATGGCGAACCCGGAAACTGGAGTGAGGCCTTCGATCGGGCAGCGCACACAACTGAGCGAGGGAGACGTCAGACAGGCCAAGAAACTCTATAATTGCCCCAGTGAGTTTTACTCTTAAACAAATTTGATACATTGTGTTTTTGTAAGATTTCAAGAAACAGAACTTTCAATACTACCTATATCTACTCTATATTAACAAATTTTAAGACTACCCATATTCTTTTTATTTGAAACTTTTAAGACTAACTATACTTTATATTGACCACTTGCGATAATACAAATACTCTATATTTACAACTTTTAAGGTCAATCATTCCCTTCTATAAAGCTGAAGTGGTTATTAGGGCCTGTCATCTATAAACCAGAAGTGGTTATTAGGGCCTGTCATAAATATTTGCATGACCAATGTATATGAGCCTCACTGACCTATTAATTTTTTATTTACCGTGTCGAGATTTGAACTCAGAACCGCCTTACTTGATCGCTATGCCACATCCACAATAAATATTATTTATTATACCAGCTTGTGGACGAACGTTGCAGACAACGACTGGGAATATCACATCACCGAACTGGCCAGCTGCCTATCCCGCTTATTCCGACTGCGAGTGGCGCATCAGTGTTACCCCTGGTGAAAAAATCGTCATGGATTTTACGAGCTTGAACGTTTTTAGGAGGTGAGCTAACCCTTGTTATTTGGATGTATACATGTTACAGAATTCTCTATGGTTCTCTGGGACGCTATCTAAACGACCTACCGTGGGACCAAATACTAGGGCTTGATATGTTATGCTTTAATAAAATTAACAAATATTAAAAACACGTCATGCCGGTTACATAGGCCTATACATGTGTAAAAATCTACTGCTGGCTCTACCTCATTTGTAGAAGAGAATATTATCATTTCGAGCGCAAAGTAGTAATGTTTGCTTTATCGGAACCGCTTCTAACCTTTTATCTGTTTGAAACCGATCCGAAAATTAGAAAATTATCAAAAATACTATCACTTGCTTGGCCCGGTGCTGACCAATTTGACCCGTGTGGTAAAAGAGTATCTTTGTTCTGAGAGACAAGTTTATAATTTGTTGTAATCATGTTTTGACAGTCGAGGCTGCTGGTATGATTACATCGAAATTCGAGATGGTCATTGGGAGAGGTCGCCGTTAATTGGTAAGATTATTATTGTTTCTCGGAAGTATAGTTCTCCTGTGTGCAGTAATGGGTGTTTTTCTTGGTAGTATTTACTTATTTGAGTACCGGCCGTTTTTTAATGTACACTCTCGCAAAAGTTACTACCGAAAATGTGATGCTTTTAAAGAAATCAGATACCGATAGGTATATGCCTATTATTGTTAAAGTTCTGTATACCAAAATAAGGTGAAAGTCGTTTCGCGGAAACAAGTTCAAAGTGTAAAGACTAAATAATAAGTTTATTCTTCAATATGATTAGTATCGAATTAAACATTGCGGAGTTTAATTCCAATGAGTCGTTTTATAGCCAATTTTGTAGCCACAAGTTCTGCACTTTAGGTAATTCTGCCTATATAATGTTATTTCAGTTTTTTAAGAAAAATCGAATTCTGGTAAAACATTATATAAACGCCACCTCTATAATCGAACAATAAGAAAAGGGTTAAAATATATCGTCATGGCATTTAAATAAAGGGTTTACGGTTATCTTTAATGACCACTCGAATGATATTGGGGTGTGGACAAGGCATTTCGTTTTTTAATTTTCAGCATATTCTAAATTTTGTGGTTTCTCAGGGCGGTACTGTGGCACCAGCCTTCCACCCCAGATTACGTCGACGGACAGTCGAATTTGGATGAAATTCAGAAGCACGAGCAATTACAACGGTAACGGGTTTCGATTGCGGGTAAGTGTAGGATTTAAGGGAAAGTGCGTGCTTACCAAAGGGTAACTAACATTACCCTTATTATTTTTTTTATCTGATCCCCACCTCTTACCCTAACGTCATAATCCTCATTTTGTGTGCAGTCGTATCTATTATGACCTTCAAGTGTATTTGTTTTAAAGTGCGTTGCGAGTTAATATGACCCACCAATATGGTTAGATAACTTAGTTCGTTTATTCCATCGAACTTAAAACAGAATCACATGTATAAATCAATAGCTCGTTAAAAATACAAATTTAAAGAAAAAATACAAATTACAAGCAATAATCACAAATGTCCTTTACAGTATGAAGCGGTCTGTGGCGGGAACATTCGTAAGAACTCTGGTCAAATCCAGAGTCCGAATTACCCGGACGATTACCGCCCTGGAAAAGAATGCATATGGAGTGTGGTTGTGGACGAAGGTTTTCAAGTCGGCCTGTCCTTTCAAGCTTTCAAGGTACGACCACGTTATTTCGTTGCTTTATTTGTTGCACTAAAATGACAAGTACTAGAAGTCACAATTAGAATATTTAAATTTGGGTTTTGCGGAGTCATCAATGTGCCAGTTCAGGTGGTCACTTATGAAGGGGTCTAGTTCAAGATTTTACGTAGCAATGTGTTTAAAATCGAATGATAATTTAGTTTAAGTATTTTTCAATTTTAATTCGTGAAAACTGTATAGCAGTCACACATACCATATTCAGTGAAATATCACTCGGTCAGCAATTAAAGCGATATTACAGCCACAGGTTATCTAAACGTCGGTATAGTTGTGTTAATTACACTTGTACAGGTCGAACGACACGACACTTGTGCGTACGACTACCTAGAGGTGCGAGACGGACCAAGCGCCGACTCTGAGCTCATTGGGAGGTTTTGCGGCTCTGATAGACCCGATGACATAGAGGCAACCGGAAATACCCTGTGGATTAAGTTCGTATCCGATGGTAAGGACCGGGAATTCGTATATACTTTGTGAAAGGAGTATGCATGAAAAACGCTTGTCCAACTCCATTTAACGCGTTATTATATTGTTTTATGGAAATATTTTAAAATCAAGCATTACTATATGCTTGTTAGCTGGCTTATTTTGTTTTAATTAGGCTATGAGAAAGAGGGCTGTGGATCAATGCTTTGTCACAGTCTGTGCCGTTGCCCAAAAATGTATTTCAATTTTTAATGCGAGGAATCAATGGATGATCGAACGGTCCGATTTTAAATAACATCGGCACAGAAATGTACACCTACACATACAAATTAAAATCCCATTTTTAGCGTCCGTGAATAAAGCTGGATTTGCTGCATCTTTCTTCAAGGAACGCGACGAATGCGCTGATTCGAACGGAGGTTGCCAGCAACAATGCGTCAACACACTGGGAAGCTTCAAGTGCGGCTGTTATCCTGGATACGAGCTGAGTCGTGATGGAGTGTACGTGTCAGATAAAACGATAACCAAACTATATTTATACTTCGATTTGTTTTCTTTGATGGTTTTGTCGTTTCAATTTGGTTACGACATCTTTAAATTTAAATCAGTACTTTCTTAAGACTAAAGTATTTTAATGCAGATATTTGGGTATAATCGTCTACTTTGTTTGCAATAATGTCAGATTACATTTTAAATGGTTTTGTCTGTATGCAAATGCCCATCCATACATAAAGGCGACATATTCGTTCACGATTTTTCAATTTTTCTTGCATTAAGATCCTAATGATCCGTTAAAATCAGTTAATCGGTCTACCATTTCAACAGCTTTGAAGTATATTTTTATTTAAAGTTCGATCTTTGCACCTTTTTGAGCGAAATCAGCTCCTTAATTAGCCTTGACGTCGGCCTTTTTAGCTTATCTAAAGTCCTTGTTCTCCATCAGGACATGCGAGGCGGCTTGTGGTGGCTATGTCACTACTTCGGATGGCGAGATAACATCGCCCAACTGGCCGCGCGAGTACCCTACCAACAAGCAGTGCATCTGGCAGATTGTGGCCCCGCCCCAGCATAAAATAACAATCGAATTCGACAAATTTGAGCTGGAAGGCAACGAGGTATGCGTTAGTTTATAGCAGGGGGGGCAACTTCTCTGATTAGCGGGCCAGATGTGGGAAAATGAATTTCTTGGTGGCCCGGATTATTACACGAATAGTGTTCAATATCTTAACTACATGGTATGGTTAGATAGATAGAGTCTGCGGACCGGTCAAGATCCCTTAACGGGCAGGACCAGGCCTGCGGACCGTATGTTGCCCATGCCTGGAATTCTAGGTTCGACGTAATCGCCTGTTTTTATTATCTTTGCAGTACATACTGTGAAATGTATAAATAAATTAGTTTATTTGGTTTCTCTCTTGTCCAGTGGCACCACTGCAACTGAAAAACGGTCCAAAGACCGGACATTGTTTACTGTTTTATTTACACACAAATAAATTTTATACTGTTGTGTTGCTTACCGTAATTGTTCTGTACTTCAGGTGTGCAAGTACGATTACGTTGCTGTAAGGAGTGGTTTCACCGACGACTCGATATTCCACGGAAAGTTCTGCGGAACAGAACTTCCGCCAGTGATCACTTCGACCAACAACGAAATGAGCATCAAATTTAACTCCGATGACACAGTGGCGAAACGAGGTGGGTAAAACAAACAGGCCACTCTGAAAATATTTTTATTTTTTTTATTTTTGAGGCAAACTAATAGAGTTATGGGTTCCCTTCGATTCTGAATGGAACACGTTTGGATTTTACTTGTTTTTTTTTACAATGTACTTTTATTTTGCATCTTACTTTTTGTGTTATTTTAGTTAAGCATACCTTTCTACACACTGTGGGTTTTTACAATTTCTAGGATCACATATACGACATGTGTTAACTAGTTGTAATTTTTAACAATATATTATATTTAGATTGTATTTGTTAACAAAACACATTAGCAAGCTAACCAATTCAGCAGGTTTATAGTTAACAGATCATTTTTGGTAGAGAACATTCTTGTCCGAGTCCATGCCTTATCTCTCTCTTATTTTCCGTGATAATTTACATAATTATACGCGGCTTTATACAGCTACAATCAATTATTCATACCAAACATACCGCAACCCGTGCTTACAGTGAAAGGATACAAGATTTATATATTGGGAGTATTATCCCTAAACAATATTGGCTTGATTCTGAAATATGCTTAGCGTATTAAAATTGTAAAACAGGGATAATGAAACCAAAATATTGTTTTGCAGGTTTCCGTATTCGCTTTACTTCAGACAGGGACGAATGCGCTGTTGAAAATGGGGGTTGTATGCATATGTGTGTCAACACAGTTGGCAGCTATACCTGCAACTGTCGAAACGGCTACGTGCTGCACAGCAACGGCCACGGCTGCAAAGAAGGCAAGTATATTCCGACATTTGCCTCAATCAAGTGTGAAGTAGGCTATGTAATATTAATACACCAGAGTACCTACACCGTTATCACATTTATCACAATTTATTGTAGGCTGGGTAATGCTATATTGTATAACCCAAATAACAATAATACTCTGTAACTATAGCTGGATGCGAGCACAGTATAACTTCTCATATGGGAGAAATCACTAGTCCAAATTGGCCCAACAAGTACCCAAGTCGGAAGGATTGCACTTGGCACGTTTCTACTACGGATGGTCACATGGTCAAATTGGTAAGTTAACAAAATGTATAATTTGTATCGAAACAACGCTAATATAAAAGCATGTTTATTAGCACTGTACAGGGTGATTTTATTTTCTATCTCGTTTTTTTTTGAACGAAGCACCGTAGACTTACCGTTTGTAAGATATGTACTACTAGTCGAATGTGTAAGCACGGCCAATATGTACGTCATAATTAATTTTGTTTCTTTGGGAACAACCACTAAACAATAGTGCTTAAAGCTAGAATCAACTTTGTCGGTATATCCAAGTTCTTCTCCCCGATTACGTTGTTATATTCCCGGTAAATTGACGCTTGTCTAACCTGTATAGGTCTTTAACGAATTTGAGCTTGAAAGTCAACCCGACTGTGCGTACGATCATTTGGAGATATACGATGGCGCGGACGCTACTGCAGCAATCTTGGGCAGATACTGTGGCAGTAAAAGGCCAACTCCAATCGTGGCAAGCACTAACCACATGTTTGTTAAGTTCTTTTCGGACGCCTCGGTTCAAAAGCGTGGATTTTCAGCGTCTCATACAACTGGTAAGTGAGAACAAGTGAAAAGACTTAGCTTTAATTGACATGCGCAAAAAATACATTTTACATGTTCAACTGCCCTTTTTGATTTACTTCTTGGGGCTAAGTTTAATAGAGTTTTATTCAAAAAAAAATAATGCATTGTGTGGTACTTTAACAATCGAATTGTTTTGGCGTGTTAACACTCGAGTTAAGCGTTGCAGATTTTGCTGATTTTTCAATTCCAATTGCAGTTTGTGGCGGCAGCCTGAACGCTAGTGCGCGAACCAAGGACCTGTTCTCGCACCCGCAATACGGAGATACCAACTATGTGAGCGGGAGAGAATGTGATTGGATTATTACTGCGAGGGATGGTTACGGCGTCGAACTGCTGTTTAATGATTTTGAGGTAACCTGTGTTTCACGCTCGGCAATAAATTATCTATACAAGGCGGTGTTAACACATGGGTATAAAACTTTTATTAAACATACATTTTATTGAAAGCTCCATGGCATCGCACTCTACCACTTACAAGACATGGTTAACTTGTGCCTTTGAGCTAAGATTGGAAACGGATTTAAATAAACTGTTCAAAAATAAAAGTTCATGCAGCTCACTACAAATAGGTTCAAAAACCATAAAATAACAATATCCTCCACGCAACACAATACAACAGCCCCAGAAACCAGAATGTGAACATCGGACTTATCCGTGCCAATAACGACAGTCGTGTTTCAACCCACGGGAAAAACGATTCTTCCACACTTTTATAATTAAATATTATTAGAATATTAATGAAAAACCTGAGGTTATAAGTTTTAACTGCAAACGTACACCAAAGCAAGGTAATATAGAGAAAATCACGAGTTTTTCGACTTATTTTAATGTCGTATGGGACGAAATACTAGCATAAACCCTTATTGTATGATTTTTTATGTGGGAATTATACGCATATGTAACGTAACCTATTATAAACTGCTTCGTTAATATATACATCACAACCATATCCGTGTGTATCAGGTTTATAACGCAATTATTTTCTAGGTTGAAGAAGAGACAGATTGTAGTTACGATTTCGTCGAAGTGTTTGACGGATCAACGGACAGTGCTGTTCGATTTGGTCGTTTCTGTGGCGATGAGGCGAGTATTACTGCAAGTTTTAAAAATTACTTTTCTCTGGCATAGATGGGCATTTTTAAACCAGTTTTGAAATTTTTAAGATTTTTTAAAAATTTTTTCGTTCTTCGATTAAAAATGAAACAAAAAGTATCATTATAAAACGTCTAAACCGGACAAATACTATGTTGAACCAAGGCTTACTTTGATAAGCACCCGGCCCGGGTGTATAAACTGCCCTGTCTGTTTGGTTAATGTGTTCACGTGTCTTTAACGAGAAATTAACGTTATATTACTACATCCGTGTCTTATAACGTTAATTTCATAAACTGGAAAAGTCGGGCTAAATCTGGTATCTTTTACTTTCAGGCTCCGAGTACAATTTTCTCGTCCGGAGATTCAATATTAGTTCGATTTCACTCGGACGACACAATAAACAAGAAGGGTTTTCAAGCTAGCTACAGCAGTACTGCCCTGCAAGACACTGTAAGCTTAGTGCAGGTCAATGAAGCCTAACCTGACTTTCGGGTGTTGCTGGCCAACACACCGATTTCGAAATGCAGGACAAACGCACGCCGTCGTTATTATCTCGTCCAAGACCTATATAAGGCTTGCAAGAGGTTCAGCATTCGCTAAGGCGCAATA
Organism: Ciona savignyi; assembly: GCA_000149265.1. Lineage (NCBI taxonomy): Eukaryota > Metazoa > Chordata > Ascidiacea > Phlebobranchia > Cionidae > Ciona > Ciona savignyi. The sequence continues at coordinate 1,618,465 of CH000298.1, read as the reverse complement.
TTCTAGCTTAAACTTTACATGCTGCATTGTATTGGGGCAAAATCAACTTGCATACCACCACTGCCGGCTAGCAGACATGCATACATGGATTGCTAGAAACGAAGATCTAAGCCAAAGCACCACAGACCCACGTTTCATGTTTTTCACTGTTTTCCACGAGTTTATATTTTGTTTTCACAAGTTTATATTTTGTGTTTAACTCTATATGTCTTCCCACATGATCTGCCCCGAGAAAAAAGGCTTTGCTGTTGCAAGCAATTCGTAACTGCTTATAATTATGTGTTCATTGCACTTTTCTTACTTATTTTTCAACTCACCAGCTTATTAATTGTTCACTATCTTACTCTCGTTTCTTGCTGTTAATTTACATTATCCATTTAAATCAAGATTGTGTTTTCCCGCCCAAACCATAAACGACAATACAACTGTCGAGCTACGCCATATTTGTTTTCATATTTTAAAGCATTAGTAGGCCTAATAGTTCAGGTCGTTTAAAGACATTAAAAGTCCTTGATAGGATAGGATAGAATAGTATATATTCATGTTTATCCCTGTGAATGGGAAAACCAAGGGAGTTAACACACGGGTAATTGTCAGATCACCTCGCGCCCACCGTCGGGTTACCGGAGCTATTGCAGTGTGTTGTGTATGATTTACACGTTTCTTTTGTATTTAGTATAGACCCCTTTAATCCGCTGGGTTCAGGCAATGTCCGTTAAGTGACTTGCCCAAGAACACAACCGACTAGCTAGCGGCCAGTTTCGAGTATGTAACCTTGCGGTTGTAAAGCGTCGCACTACACCACCAGACTAAGCAGTCAGAAAAATGTTTGTTTCATGTCCACCCCCTGACTATTTTTACCGATCTGATCACTGCATTTCGAAACGTCTTTAAAAATTCTAAGTTCGATCGAAAGAGCAACCAAACGAACAAACGTTAAAACTGGAAATATCTCAACCCGTTGCGTGGCAACTTGGGACTTCGTTGCGTAAAATTGTAGCGAAAGAGAACAATAAAATCAAATTACTCAGTATGGCCGAAAGGTTAACGCGCCTGCCACAGTAACTATACTACAACGGCAAATCATTATTTTGAAACCTACTCTGATAAGAGATAACATAAATTGCTCGTAATTTCTTGTGTTGTCCAGTTTTTTAGTCTGTGTTGGCGTTTAAATTTTGACCGAAATATGTATGAATAAGTGGACTCAAACCGTCACTTGTCTAGTTTTAGTTAGTTTTCCCCTTAGATTGAGAATCTGAGAATGTCCATAGTGCTTGTAGTATACAAAGACGGAGAATTTGACTCAAGGAGTGTTATCTGGCGTGCAATTGTCCGATTACCTCATGCCCACCATCGGGTTCCCAGTGCTTTGCAGTGTGTTTAATATATCTATCGGTCATAAGTAACATATAAACCTAAAATGTTTTTTTAATATAAATAAAGGATAATTTATTAAGTCGGATTGCAATCAACACATAATAAAAGCAAAGACAACAAAAACGTACTCGGCGGTTAAGCCATAAAATTTACCTGTCTCGCAAGGTGGCAGGCAAGTGCTTGTAGGTTTTGTGACTTTCGCGGCAGATTTGATTTCGTTATGAATGAACCAAAATAGCAATTCGGATGAATAGTCAGTGTTGGTCGTTGAGATACCACAATCGTTATGATGTTCAAGCTTTATATCACGAATACACAGCAATCATTTGTAGTCAGCATGTGGTAAGTGTTCTTTTTAGTAATTTGGCATAATATTTAATAGACTTTAGCCGCTATTTAATATTAGTATGCTCACTTACACTAATAAAATAGTGTTTTGTTGAGTTGTCTGTTGTTTTGTTTTATTCACAAATATGGATCCTGTTAGTGTTTTAGGCTTTTCAGTGATCATAGCTCACAAGTTTTGGTTAGGATACCTATGTTTGGACAAGTATGAGATGTATGGCTATAAGATAACCCAGTTTGGAAAATAGCAGTTTTGAATAAAGCTTGTGTGAGCAATAGTATAAAATTCACATGCATTTGTGACGTTTATTTATTTTTAATGCACATGCAAAAACTGTTTGGTGGTCCTTTTTATTATTTTTATGCACAGAAAGTGTTGTGTGTGCCTTAACACAATCATTTTTTTATTCTTGTGTTAGCTGGTGGAAATGTAAATGTATACAGCAGGTCTACTATGAGAAGACTAACTGATCGTGCCTGTGTAATATGTGTAAGAGCCCCAAAAAACCTAATACACTATATTTTTCGAAAGCATGTATTAATGGTATGACATATTTTTACCAAAAATGTACTTCCGTTCGTTATTTTGCATGCCATTGGTTCTTATACCCAGTATTGGAGACATAGAAACCTGGTCGCATATCTTTAAACCAGCATGTGTGAAATGTGTCCTGATGTGTATGTAAAAAATACTACTCGCTTTCATACAATTAAGCACTGTTTATAAGAATACCATGGTTACCAAAAAAATTGTAGGTCTAGCATTATAGTTAACCTCGACCAATGATAAATTATTACCATGTAGGTCTATATGGTGAGCCTATTTATTATTAAACTAATTTTTTTATGAGTGTCTTTTTTGATAAGTGGCTTATGTAATTCTTCAAGAATAATTTTTGAGATTTTGTTATAAACAATACCGCTAATCAATGTGTTTTGCAAGTTTCATTATTGATATCCAATTTAAGGGACTGTTAAAAGCTTGATTAACTGATTTAACTAGCCCATGCAGTTAGTTTATTACTATGATAATTGTCTAGTATATCGGCCAATGATATAAAATGCAGCATAGCCCAGTTTTAATAAATATTCAAATTGTTCGTTTTTTGAGCACACTATGGAAGTTAGAAAAAAATTAGTTAATAAGTCTAAACACAGCAAAAGACAACAAAAAAGGAACCTTTGAAACATATTTCATATTACAAATCCTAAAAATAACACTTATAATGGATGTGTCAAAGAGATGAGCTACAAAGGTTGTTTAAATGTTGCTATTGTCTAATTTGGAATGCGCCCAATTTTAAAACACTTTAAACCAAACGCCCTGAAAGTCTGGAAACCCTGAATAGGAAAGAATAATAAAGCCCGATGATTTTTGCTTCAATTAGCATCAATGTGTCTGTGGGATGGACTGTTGAAACAGAAAAGGGATTGTAGACCACATACTTTAATTTAATATTTCTACCGCCTTGGGTTTGTCGGTAGGTACCTTATGCTTTTATTACTAATATGCTTAATTTTTCCTTATATTATTGGTAATGAGAAATTTTGATCAGATAATTATCAATTAATCTTGATACATATTTGAACGATGTTATGTCATTTTTTGTGTGGACACATTTATGAAACTATGTTTAGAAGATTCATTTTGATATCGTATACATTTGAATATACATCTTTTTACTAAAAAATGTTGATTTATCACAGATAAATATTTTGTCCAGGCGTGATATATTTTTAGAAATATTTTCTGCAGAGGAAAGGTGGAATCAGTATCGAAACGTAAATAATCGGATTGGATACAGTGCAGGTGCAGTCAAATCCCTGGTATATCAATCACATGTTCCATCACCATCATGTTGACATATAGCTATCAAATTTGGAACATCTTTTTATGCTCTTTGTTATAAACTTTCGTTTTCACCACCTGTTACTTTTTAAAATGCATTTTGGATAAATCAATTTTTACAGAAAAAAAACTTTTGTATTTTTTTGTTAACTAATGTTACATAGACTACTTTCTTCTCTGTATTTTTTTGCTAATGTAATTATTCACTCATTTATTATTAAAATACAATCTGGTTGATCTGAATATATACTGTACACTGAGTAATTAAGTGTAATCATGCATTATACTTACTCTGTTGCCGGTACCTGCTTTATTGTTTATATGTTTATGCAATCGCAAATTATGATATATTGCCAATATTTAATAAATGACAAAGGCAAAATCTTATCTTTATGCTGTTCTAAAATATTTTAAACTTTACATCCCAAAAAGTGTAGAAATTTAAATTTATCTTTTTGTTGTGCCAATAAGTATATTGAATAATATGAAAATATTGTGGTTTTAAATCAAACTACCAGTTAAAGATTCTGTACCACAGAGTACTGCATCATTCCTACATCTGATTGGTTGGGGGTACAAATTCATAATCCACATCTATTTAAATAAATTTCACATATTTTATGCAAGTGAATTTCTGATGTTGACAAATGCACATATACTTACATTATGTTAACACTTAACTCATCCCGAATAGTTTGGTTAACCGGTTTGACCAGTTACCTCTTTCTTGGCCAACGGTACATCAGTTCCATTGAAAATTCACCAAAATCGAAGCGTATCTCAAGTAAAATATTTATATATTTACATATACAAAGGCTGATGTACAATCACTAGTTACTATACTGCCTAGTATGGTATTAGTTGCTACTTTGTGAATTAAGGCCTGTGGCTAACTGTAAAAATTATTTAAATATTGTATTTCCCACGAAAGCTTGCTTTTTTAATAAAAGTGTACATAGTTGTTCCACAAGTGCCATTCTATATTTTTACTTCTATGTTGTGGTTTTTTGTTATTGTTTATGTTGAAATTGCACATACTACTTAATATGGCAATGGCTTTTTTTATTGAGAAAAAAATGGTTCGTAAGTTGATAATTTAATGTACCATATTTTTTTAAAAATTTACCGCATTTAAAAAAATGTAAGGCACTAAGTTTTTGTTTAAATTAATGCTTTTAACATATATTATTGATTTTTAGAATTATGACCTATCTTGTAACAATAAAACATTTGACAAACATGTTATTATAAAGCAGTTTCTCAAGGTTACAAAACTCCTAGGTATGTATGAACAATATTATTGTGCATAAAAAAACAAGAACGGAATAAAATAAAGGTTGTAATTTGAGCCATCCAGATTAATTTCTATGATTCATAGTTTCAATTGTTACATCACACTTGTGATTCATTTTGAGTTCTGTTTATTTTTCCTGTTTGTGTATATGGGTGTGTAGGATATTATTGGAGACCTGCTTTGTGTACATTGCTCTTCAAATGACAGCTTGGCTGCTATATAAACTGTAAGGTACTTTCTTATTAATTTTGATTAAATAATAATTTTTTTATTCTTTGTTACCAAAAATAGCATGTTTTGGTTAAAGCTTTTTATATTTGTTAATAAACTAATCAAATTTTGGCAGTACTTAGTAATATAGCTGAAAATTTTAATCTCATTATTTAACAATAAACAGAGACACAAAGTAAAATACCTTTAACAAACCCGAAAATAAAATTAAAGTCTCTCCGTTCACTTATAAATTATTAGGTGTACAATTTTATACCCATTATGGTTACGTGTTGCGTATTTTGTCTTGTCATTTTGGCTAAACATAGAGCAGGAATTGACATGTAATCCTAGTGAAAGTAATTGCGCACAAACGTTCCACAATGTGGTTATTACTTGAAGTGCAATGGTAATAAGCCATCCATTATTCTTGCTCTTTAGAAGTGCTACAGCCAACCCAACCAAAGCGAGATGACGTTTACATTTTACTCCGGTAATTGAAATAACGCCTATATTTTGACAAATTTCAAAGAAACATCGTCATTATTTGTAATAATCACTTTAATTGGAATTATACACGTATGTTAAAACTGTTTTTGTTGGGCATAGGTAACATTTTCTATGGGCTATTCAAAATTATTCTTAAACGTTTGTCTTTGAAGATCTTTGATAAACGTAGTTTTGGCTGTATTGGCATCTATCTAATTATAGCAGATCTCTCTTTTTCATTATAGTAAATTACGCTCCAAGCCCGAAGGCGAATTCCATTGTAATGCTTTGCCACTATCTTATTTATTCATCTTCGGTTAGTTAGAGAGGAAACTGTCAGCATTTTTTCCGAATATGCCACGATCTTACAAGCAACGGCTTAATCAGTGTTGTAACGCGACGATGGCTCTGTTGGTTTATTGCCCGCAAGTCGTCGCCATTTTTCGTTTCCATTATTAACTTGACTTAATATATTTGCAGATTCCATGTGTGGTAACTCCTTTAATCTATGGCCAATTAAATTAGCTAATATGCAATTTCCCAATTTCACTTATTTTCAACTTTTTCCCCGGTACATGTGCCCAAGCTCGATATATGAACATTTATGCGACGCAGTTTATAGTCGTATTCTTACGTCAGCGGAACATCCTATCCGTTCCTTAGCCGGCATTTTAACAATCCGTATAACATAAATTTCTAATCTCATTTTTTTACTTTTTAAACTTATTACACCGGTAACATACTTGTTCTTTACTCGAATGTCTGAATTTGGCCAGTTCTTTTGACGCAATAATATAAGCAATGTGAATCATCCGACCCCGTTATGCCATGCAGTGTAGCGCTTAGTCATTCGCCATAGCTAAATGAACAATGTTCACTCAAAATGTACAATAACTCATAGAGTGAAGTGCCTGTGTCTGTATACAGTCGAAGTGCTTGATTTGGCACCTTTTATTGTGTATACATAATCGAATTATAATTATGTCCATCAACCGGTGTTAGTATTTCAGGTATTTTTCATCAACCGGTGTCAGTATTTTCAGATGTTCAATTTGTGTGTTAGTTTTTATCCTTAGAGCGGGATGCAAGATTGTGGACGTGACTTTCCCACTTATTCCTGCATCTCGCGTGAAGGTTGACTGTTGATCCAGCAATCCTAGCAATATAATACGGTTTAACTGCAGTTCTGCTCGCTTTGGTTTATTTATTTAAACCGTGGAACGGCAAACGGTTAAAAAAGGGAAATTAACCACTAGTGGCTTAGTCGGCGATAATCATCAATTCCTGTCCGGCAGAACTTATCGAGCTGTAAAAACAGCAAAGACATGTTTTGGCAGAGGATTTATATCGTGACGGTGCATCGGATGAGATCATACTGTCCAGGCATTTGTAGCAAACCTTGTATATGCCGTGGCCACGTACAGAATAATGTGGGAATATTGGAGATGTGTCAAAGATAAGATACTTGTTCAATGTAACAAGATGTAATAGAACAGAAGTTTTTTTTTTATGAAAGACATGATAATACTACGATTTGTTAGGCTGGATAGTATACTGTAGTTTTCCTTTGCGACAAGACATGTTTATTTTAATCCTATTCTGTTTGGAACACAGGTTTATTGGTTGTTAAAGGTTTAATGCCTTCCTGTATAGGCTTCGGGCGCCAATTTAAACGCATATGGCCACTAGACATCATGTATTACACCTATTTTTTAATTATGATGATAATGACGGCTATACAATTTTAATCCTATTAGCTAGCCAAAACGTGGTTGATAATACTTGTAACCGTTTATTTTTATTTCGTGCTTAAAAATGTTAAATTCTTGTTCAGTCGTTTTCTAATTAAACTAATCTAAACTTTTGATTATCAATTCCGTAGAACGACGTGCGAAAAAAACGTTGTTTTATTCCAATACCGGCCATAAGTCGCTTGAATAAGAGTCGCGTTCCGTATTTTGCCAAAATTGTAATGTCCTTTGCTTGCAGCCCAACTTTTAAAAAATCCACGTTAAAAATTTCCCTTAACCACAATACAAGCGACTGACCAAAAATGGTATTATTTCAAATAATACTGCAATTCAATTAAAATTACGTACCCAACAGACAATAACGATTACTACACGGAAACCCATGAATTGTACTATTTATGTGTTGTATGGCTAATTGTTTAACGATTTACCTTTCATCCAACCATTAATTCCACCGCCGGTATTTCGTTTAGTTTTTGGTAATGTTAAACAAGTCTTTGCCGTTTCAGTTAATAACCTCTGATTTATTTTCGTTCTTGTACACTAATTAGCTTAGACTACATGTTTCGCGTTCAAGTTTTTGTACCATTCTCAGCAACGGAGTAGTTACCATCGACGTAACATTTCAAATTCCATTTCTAAAATTGTGTCCATTGCTTTGTGTTAGATTCCAACCATAAACACCCACTCTTTCCGCATTGTGTGCACGCTTGCCACTTTTGGTATGACGCATTTTCCGTTTCTGGCTGTCACTGTTTTATTGGCTTGACTCTGAAGTGGCATATTCGGAACTCTTTGCATGTATGTTATTGTCCGATTGGTAATTATAGAAACAGATTGATCTGTCGCCAATCGATCCACCAATCAATCAATCAATCTTATCAAATTTGTACATTTCAGAGAATAAAATAGTTCGATATCGTTTATACTGATTTATAAACGGACTAGCCTGTATTTACTGTACATAAGTGCTGCTGATTATTTACGTAACATGAATAATATTTGTATTTGTGCCAATAGTGCTAATTGCTCAGTAGTTAAATAGGTCTATAGATCGCTAAACCTTGTGTTCCACAATTAAAGCAATAATTTGTCCATAATCTCAAAGTGCGAAATTTGTTGACTTAGCTTCTTCGAATGATTACCAATACACATGAACTTTCAGCACTCTTATCCGACCAGAGTCAGGTATTTGATCTATAGTATTGTACATATGACTGTTTGTATAGCACCGGAAACTAGAATAATCATTTTCGACATTGAATTTCAATGGCAAGCTTATACAAGCGATGCCTTTGTTCATGTCCGCTTTTCAGGTACGAAATGAACGGATACCTATAAAATACAGCACGTTTGTAACTAAATAACAGATATATTGCAAAGGCATAGAAAAGAAAAATATCTGACTCGACTATATAAGAAAGGTAGTTCAGAATATAAATGAACTACAGCAAAGTAAAGTTGAAAACGCCACAGGTCTGGAGTGAAGGACTTAAAGTCTGGGCTGGGGTTAAGGTTAGTGTTTGGAAAAGGGTTTTAATCTTTTCACTGTGTAATTTTTACCTTTTTATTGCTGCCTGATTATATTAGTATAGTGCTTTACTACATTGTTGACTTTAATTACGTAACCCACTTCCACCATGCTAGATTACTCATTAGAGAAATATTTCCTTTCTTCCACCATATTAAGCGAGGAAATTGCGTAACTCCCACTTTTTAACAGTCAAAACGTGCCATGTCATCTTAAGCTTATGTTTACTGCTTTTACTACAACAACAACACATGTATTTCCATTTCCGTCTAGTTTACATCAGTTGTCATTAAACGAATTGGTTTCGCGAACTTTCCCACTTGCTTATTTGGTTGCTGTCACGTGCGAATTCGCGAAAACGGATTGTACATATGACGTAAAACTAACATTTCTCCGATAATCTGTGTTCTTTTATAAACGAATTTGAATATTGACGTGTTTTACCAGCAAACTCCCAACTGGAAACAAGATACATGGCGATAGACGTAGATATATGGTTTTGGATTTTACGCTTATAGATTATATAAACGTATCTTTTGTGCGTTGCGTAACGCATAGGTTTAAAGTTAGTCGTTAAGTGATTTTTTTTTTAATTTTTAGTTGAAGTCGCATTTAGTGTAAGAGTAATTGTGCTGGTCCAAGCACTCGCCATATAGTGGCAATGTCAATTTTTAAATACTCTAGCTGTCGCGTTTAGATTTACTATCAAACTTAGGGAAACGAGTAACCACTCCGCTTATGCTGTTTTAGTTGAAAATCATAAAGTTTATGCCAGGATCAATATTATTTGTGTAATGATGGTTGCCTTGAAAGTTCACCAACAAAAACGTGATTTTCTCCAAGAAATGACGTAGATCCGACCGAAAATAGTAAGAATATAGGTGGTCGTTGACAATAGCTCAGTAAATATGTAGTTGGTTGTTATCTATAGCTCAGTAAATATATAGTTGGTTGTTGTCTATAGTTTGGTTTATTTGTGTCCATTTACCTATCAGTTTGTGATCGAACCTAGTAATTAGTGCGAACACTTTTTCTCTATTCATTCATTTCAACCCATTGTCTCCATATCTCAGTGGTACTTGCAGTAGTTTCCCTTTTTTCTATCGATTCCATTGTATTGGCTTGCGCTCCAGCAATTCTGTGCAAGTCGCATGCTATTGTTATACACCAAAATGGGTCAACAAGAAAGCTAAACAATAGATTCAGATAGACGGTAGCAATTGCCCAAGGCGATGTGCCATAGCTATCCAGCTTTGTTTCTATACAACCGTTTTTTTTCTTTATTTTTCAAAACATACGACGCCGACAGTTTAATTCATTACCAAACTGGGTAGAATGCGCAAAATGCAAAGAACGACAGCAAAGGTCAGAAGTTTTATCTCGTATTATCAGAGTAGAGTATTAAAAAGCTGTTTATTTGATTTCAGTCGAGAAAAAATGGTCGAGTGCCCGAAAAAACCTAAATCACGAATCTAAAGTATTGTTTGCAATCGTTGAATCCTCTTAGCATCGATTTTACCTAATAATCCTTTAATCCTCTTTGACATACGGGCTGACAGAAATAGAAACATTTTGAAATATCCACGCACAGAATAATATCTGCACACCAAATCATTCATTCTCTTCGCCAAATGCAGTGGAAGAAAACTATTATCATGTCGGGCAGGTCAGGTTAAAAAGCTTTTTTCTTGGATATTAAGTCAGCGTTTTGCTAGATTATGATTTGGATTTATTATGTTTGGAAAACTTATCTTGCACAAGTGTGTATAGTTGCTGCTTTATTTAGTCAAATGTATGACGTGTTTAAACTTGTATGTTTGTTGTCATACCGGAAGGTGGTATGTGAAAACATTGTTCCAATCGATCAGCTTATATACAGCTCCAAAATAACAGACAGTTTCCGGAAATAACGCCTCGCCAGAAACTGCAGTTACGTCAAAACTTACGCACAATTGCGTCATGATGTCACGCAAAATCCAGCCGCAGGCACTGTTTTCTATTTATGCTGATAAAATTTAGCTTAGCACAGCCGTGTTTATTTTGGGTGATCAGATATCCCGTGTTAAGTTCTTCATTAAGAGAGCGAGGCAAAAATATCCGCATGTCTATAAGAGCGGTTTCTTGCGGGCTGACAGTTATGTCGTAATTTTAACACGATGTTCAGATTAATAAACGCTGTATTGTGAAGTATTTTTTTTCATGATTATGCCCGTTTCAATAGCGAATGCGAGAAAACATTTTAATTACAAGTATCGTTTAGTTGAAGTTGACAGATCGAGATAGCAGAATGTTTAAATGGAGACAGATTGTGACATTTTACAGTCACAGGGGTCCAGCCATTTATGAATAAATAATTTAGGGCATAACCGATTGACCATCATGGTACTGAAATTCGGTCAGTTGTAGGGACTAATTTCAGTTTGGACTTTAAAGACGAATAATCCAAAATTGGAATTGCGTGAGAAAATATGACATTAACAATCAATTACACCATAACTAATGTACATTTGTTACATATTTTGAAGGCTTTCTTGGTGCCTTTTTCTTAGACTCGTGAATAGAGAGCCTCTCTCGCCTTTTTCACACACGCTCAAAAGCCCGAACAATACGAGTAATGTTTTTCTGACAACAAAAAGCAGGAGATAACGCATTTGTTTATTTCCTATATATCGATCTTGTGCTTGGCAGATTAACATTTAGAGTTAAGATTTGACCATTCAAGTGCAGATTTAGCTCGGCAGTTAGTAAACCGACAATTTAGAAACAATTTTCTCATCTTCGATTCTTTTAGGCTTTTCGGACAAAAGATAATAAGATATTAAGTACACAGTCGAAGAATTACCTCGCTACTAAAAGGTTTACGCAAAAAAAGTTTTCAGCTACCGAATCGTTTGTCTAAATTAACGTGACCAGAGTCGAAGCGTAGTATAAGCGCACCAAAACACGCTGAAAATAAGAACCGCGTATGGCCTTCTGAGTAAGCAGTGTGTATTAATGATAGAAAACGTATTAGAGGAAGTCTCCACTCTGTATACAATTGTAATAATGAGGCCATTGAAACGTACACAGTGATTTATCATTAGTTTAAACAGCAATACAATATATTCTCTGAATGCGGGAAGTCGCCTATGTCTCTAGCCTATTCGTTAGACTGCAATAAAAGATGACCTAAGGACAGGAAAAATAAGCGGTTTATTTAGTTTGTGTCATCTTTTATTTACCCCGTGGTTAATTTTTAACTCTTTTGTTTTTTTTATTTCGCTTACTGTCATGCTTTTATCTGCCATGTCTGCGGTATGGCCGCATTCTACATTCTGTGCTAATTACCGAAACATAATATAGGGAGGCCATCAATAATTGATGCGTGCTTTTCAAAATTCAGTAGGATTTGAATATAATTCACCATAAAACTAATGCCGTCATCGTTTTATAGCCGACTGAAGGTTATCGATCGACATTGGGAAAGTATTTCCTCTGACATGGAAACATGTGTTTGTCGATGGTGCTGTATTGGCTTCGTGCTTTAAAGTGACTTTTGTCGTTATTTTTTGCAAACTATGTCAGTGTGATGGATCGTTCGGTCCCTCGGTGTTTGTGTATGCGGTTTGCAACAATACTGCTTGCTGTTTACCGTACACAAGCGATTTAGAAGACCAATCTAGCTTATTTCTCATCTCGGTCAGCGCTGGTAAATCGACCGCCTCTATTTCTGGCGTGTAGTATTAAAATGAGCGCGATTCCTCTGCCGTGTATTCAAATCGCAAAATCTGCTGTGGTCAAAGACAATAACATAGCTTACGCTATGGTTTGTATTTTGTCAACTGGCTTAAACTCGGCATTACCGATACGCGTACCGCATGCACAGGCATCTCGCGATTTTAATCCCTTTCCTCCGATAAAAATCAATAATCCAAACTTATTTCGCATTTCTAATTAGCTTTTACCGAATCTGTTTTGTATATTATGCTACTGGTATGTATACAGTTTACATTCTCATTATGGCTTTACCTATACAACTATTAAAGTGCCTGTATATGAGTTTACAACGACGCGATTTTAGCTTATCGTTCAACATAACGTTACTTTTTCTTGTATAATGGCAATAGTACTTTTTATTGTTTCATTTTTTCTCAATGTTTGTGTTTTTTACAATGAAAGAGACAATATCACGACCAATCATAACTTTTTTGATATCTACATCCATGTAGGCAACCTAAACGCACATGTGGACTGAATTACATATATCTCAATTTACCTTTCCAGAGTTAGTTAACATAATTAACGTTCTGAGCATTTCTCCAATGGCACTATGGAATATCTAATTTACAGAGGAGTGCTTGAAAAAACTAAGAAGTGGACAGCTTATGCATTACAAGTTTGTGGATCTCCATAGGTTGCTCACCCCGATTGGAGCAATGCTGTTTATGGAATGAAGGACATAAGTCGCAATGCATCAGCAGAGTTAAACGATACGATGCAGTCTGCACCACATATTGGTCACCCCTCTGTATCGCACAGCACCGAACCAGGGATGCCTTCACAGTCACTTTACCCACAATCATACAACTTACCCCACTATGACGGGGGAGCGTCGTTACCTAACCCCTACTCCAGAGACAGCATGTTTAGCAACCCCACCTCGAGTTCAGCCTCCTTGCCTTTTGGGGGTTTAAATGACATCACACCTTCGCTGTTTGGCCCTGGAATGTTGGGGTCTCGTCCGTACCACCCACCAACCCACCCACTCCATCTTCCACCCCGTACTGCCCCAGGGCTCCTGAACTATGGCCAGTCTGGTATCCAACCAACATCGCATCAGCATCATTTATTCCCTTCACCCTCTCCCTACCCTGGATACCCAAGCCCCCTACCAATGGGACTAAGTCACAATCAATCAATGGCCGAAAGATACCTGCTTTCAGCCCCAAGTCATATGATGTCCAGGTAATTGAAGTTGATAAAAATGTACTTTTCACCTTTTAACATTAACATATATTACTTAAATATGTAATCCATAGTAGATATTACAATAAATAAATTAAAGGAGTAAGACTATTTGTTAACATTTTACGCTTTGTAGATATGTTATCACTAATACATGTAGCTACGACCTTTTTAGTGTGTTATTTTTTGTTGTGACATTTTGCAATAAAAATTCTAGCAGAAAAGCTATCTGCTATGGTATCTCATAAATAATTTACCATCTTGTTGACCACTCCCTAGGAAAGCCGCACTGCTCTCGTATCTTAGTGACATTAACCCAGTGACAGACGCCAAATTTAAATGAAATAATAACATTTAACCACATTAAATAAGCAGTGCGCATTATATAAATCAAAAGTAATCCACCTCCAGTTTTAACAATCATAAAAATGCTTTTGTCAGAGTCCCAATGTATCTGGGTCCAGGCACTTTAGTTACAATTAAATGTTATTACTATCAATATGTTTTGTTAATTAATCTACCATTGATGTATTGTATATATATATATATATATGTATGTTTGTTAAGGTTTCCTGGGCTCCACCCAAGAGCTGGCTCTCCGCTTACAGGATACGGGGTGCCAGGTGACACACCAGGTTTAAGACCCCCTTTCAGTTCTTCTCTCCTTTCAGGTATGGTTCTGTGTTTGTTTGTTAATTGTTATTAAGATGAAGATCTATAAATCTCAGTTTTGAATTGCGGTTGGGTAACAAACTGAATAATCGTCACAGCCTAATGTTGGTTTCCTATTTCCACAAACTCTGTACTAAAATATCATGTGTGTTTTATTTTGAAATTTATGTTTACCTTTTTGTTTAATGTTGTAGTGCAATTTCGTTTTACACAGAACCTGAACATTTTAAATTTGTTTTCTGATCATTCTCGTTATCTGACCATTGCTTTGACGATAGACATTCTTAAAACGTATTATGACATCAGTGAGCAGATAGATTATCAAACCTGTGATTAGTCTGCTTCACACGGGTAATAACGACCTACTTAATTAGCAATAGTAACATGAGCTATAATTACTATGATCGGAAATTGGTGACTATGCAATGAAAAAATGTTTAATTTAACTCGGGGTCAATTAGTTTGGTGGTCTTGTACTAACGGTCAGGTATTACATTTGTAATGTATTTTTTACCAGATCGGAAAACAGGAGCTTCACCATTGACAAGTCTGGCGAATGGTTCTGATCTGGATGTAAGGGGAGATTTAAATGTAAGAATGACTATATCACTATTGTACACTCTAATATTTTTTCAAGAAGACTTTAAAGATACAATAAATTTAAAAACTACTTTCCCAAACACTATCACACTATTAAACATAGTCTCCAAGAATTGCTTTGTTGTATTAAATATTTTTTTCATTCCATTGTGCATTGAGTAAAAGGTGCATGAAAAAGTCCTCTACATTCTCAAACATTGAACTTGATTATCCAGCCTAAGATAAAAATTATACATATTTACTGTCAGCCTATTAATTTGAACCCATCTCTTTAAAACAGAGTTCACGCAAGAAAAGAAAAGCATGCGGCCACTGCGGGCCTTGCCAGCGTAAAGAGAATTGCGGTTCATGTATGAACTGCATTAACCGTGCGAAGGGAAAACAGATCTGTATCCATCGGAAATGTGAAGTTTTAAAGAAAAAGGTAAATCTTAAGAACTATCTACTCTATTCCGGTAATCTGGCTAGATGATCTCGAAACATTAGCGCCAGGTGATTCAGGCCAATTCGTGGAAATACAGCTGCAAATTAATTGCTCAGTTGTTTCCAACAATATTTGTGGTAATAGTGTCACAAAGATTTGCCTTTACAAGCATGTATTTTGCAAATATACAAATGGAGCAAATATACTACTGTATCTAAATAAAAGTGTACATACTTTTAATATACAGCAGACTAATTGTTTTATTTGTATCTTGTAATTGATCATCCATGTTAATATTTCAGTGTGGTACATCTTTTTGCCTTTTGGGGGTCTCTGCATTAATTTTGGCATCTATTCGTTTAATGTGATTAAAGTACAAATTTGTTACTTTGGTAACTACTTTGTGGTTCTTTCATGTTCTGTGTTTGACATATCCTCCAGTATGATATAAAATTATCAATAATTGTGGTCTCATGTGGTAATTATGTAATATCCACTTTTGTGCCTCGAGCTATTAACATATATATGAGCGATATTTAATTTGCTTCAAAAATAAATATCCTGAACATTATCTTTTGATGATTGTTCCATTTTGTCATTTTATTGTTTGGCCCTAAATTGCTAGCTCTCTCGACCCTCTGTTATTAAAGAGTGGTACTTGGCCTATTTAAACAACACAAAACAAGCTTTTTTGTTATTATTATTGCTTTATCTAGGCCCTCTCCTCTCTTTAATAACCAATTGAGTGTGGTGCTCATTTTCAAACTTAATTCCTTGTCAAAAAGCTTTGGGAAAAGCTTATCGGTGTTTTCTATTTCTATGCCTCTTGTTTGCTTTGTTGTTATTGTCCAGACGGAAGCATTTTTCTCTTTTATTATCCATCTGTTCTATTGAATATATATGTTGGTATATGATTCATTGTTCAGAATGACAAGATTTAACTTTGTGACTTAGTTGTAATAAACCTAAATTCTCCATTATCTTTTTATCAATAAAGGTAATCCGGTATTAAAGATTTAATTATAAATATGTTTTAGTCTAATTTGTATATTATAGCCCACATATGTATTTGCTGACTATGTCTGTTAAACCATTAAACAATGAATAATTGCTTATGTAAATCGACATGTTTAATTTATCGATAAATTTCCTCATGTGAAACATCTGGTATTATTACGAGGTACGGCAATTAAATTCACAATTTACATTTAGAAGATGTTGTTTCATTGTGTGTTTAATACAATGTGCTAAACCAATGTGCATTTGAGTGAACCAATTTACAAGCATACAAATTTACACTATTATATTAAATGATCTGTTAATTAATAATGACTAGTCATCACTATACAATTGAATTTATGAAAAGTTATAGTATATGTATTTACCTAAATTTGTTTTAAATTATTAAAATTTCGAATATCCTAGGGTACCGACCCTATTTCTGACAAAACAATATTAAAATACAATTTGTTATAGTGCAATATGTGGTTGCGTAACAATTATCCACAGCTCCCCATTTTCATAGTTGTTTGTTCTGTTCTGCAAATAAATAACATAGCCTCGTAATTTCACATGACAATTTATCTTAGTTCCGTTTATCCATGTTCACAACATGTACATGCCACAAAGTGTTAAAAACACTGCTACTTGAAATTGTGTACACTTTTTCGCGCCTCATTAGTTTTGTCACACGGTTTTGTTTATGCGGGCACGCTCAATAGGCAACATTAAGACTTGACAAAATTGATTGCGCATCTGCTCAAGTGCCCCATTGAGTAGAAGTGGTCTAGTTGACCCTGTTAGATCCCCACTACTTCATAGTGAGTAAGGCTTTCTCACGGCCACTTATTCTGTGTTGCTTTTGTTCCCCCTACAATGTGATCATGATACACAAACTGAACACTGTCCCAGGGGTTGCGTAACGCCACTGTTTTCGAGTGGAAACAGTGTATCGTTTTACAACTCTCTCCCATCTTCCTATACACCGTGACACTCCCTGATTTTAATTGCGCAACCAAATTAGTGTGTTGTAATTAATAACCGATTTCTCATTGAAATTGATTAGATTAAATCTCTTGAGATAATTATTGACACAAATGAACATGTTAATGTTACAATATATTAAACAGTTTTGATCATTGGGAAACCAGTTATTGTAATTAGTATGTATTTAAATCTGGAATTTTTATTTAGTTTAAATTAACCTTTCAACAGTTTTTTTTTGAAAATGTTACTGTAAGGGTCACTGAATCCAATACGTTTCTATTTCATTGCCAGGCTAATAGTGAATTCATAACACACCTTAAGATTAATATTAATGTGTACATATGAATGGTTCTAAATTATTGCTTTTTAAAATGAAATAGAGTTGGCATTGAAAGGCGTTGTGCCATTATCTAAAATACCAAACGTTCAATACCTATCCATTTAGGTAAGCTATCATTTCCCCTCCACCCTTCACTTTAATAACAATACTAACTGTAAATGATAAAGCATGAAGGAATCTGCTATTCAAACATGTATAAACCTAGTTGATGCTATTTTAAGAGAATAGGAGGATAAAGAGAATAAAAGAGAATAGCTTAGCACTTTCGTAAACACACTATCTCTTACACACTCTTATTTAATTGAAAAGCGTGTCAAACTGAAAATTTATTTTCTGTAAATATCAAGCCATTCTAGAGTGCTCAGTGGGGTTGTTGCTAATTATTAAATTTTCCTTCATAATTTATTTATTTCTTCACATATCATTGAAGTGTTCTTTGCTTAATATATATATTTATTTATATGGTATTATGATTCAGTCGATTATAGGTTTAACTTTCGTAATCATTTCTTTATTGGTAGAGGTACAGGCCTATACCACAAAGATTATTTTAATATAAAATTAATTAATCATCAGAAATGTTTATTTTTTTTTTAAATGTTTAAAATTATAATTGTGCTTTCAATGGTATTATCTTTTCCTACACTTGGTCAGTTATAAATGTTTTATAGATGCATAGACTTTATAAATATTAGCATCAAAGAAATTAAGGAAGGCCATGTGCTCTTAATAAGTCCCAGTGGTATCCATAGAATCAATGTTCATTGCCCTAATTATGCATATGCAGAAAAATAATCAAGGAATGCCATATTCCCCTGTTAGTTGTCCTTCACTGCGTTTAACAAACGCCCATAAAGGCTTTCTTGGCATGTTTACAACACAAGCGAGCTGGTGCGTTGTTAATCTACTCTAATTTAAGACCTGCACCAAATAAAAGCGCGGAATGACGGTTTATCGCGCCCAAAATCGTGTCCTTTTATGCCCTAATATCACAACAGAAAACATATGACATCATGCACTTGCATCAATATTAAATTGGTTAGTCAGGTGCTGATATCCAAATATGTTAGCCATTAGTTGTTGCCCAAAGGCAATGTATAGAATAATATTGGCAAACCGTGCTTGGCGACCTTCACCGTAAAAATATGCTTATCCCCCTTGTGGTATGTTTAATTACAGTAATTGATTTATCATGCTCTACCATATGTTTTATTCATGGGCCTATTCCTGTCGCCAGCAATAAAATACCATTTTATAAATACCATCGAAATTACGTCCTTCTTTTCGGTCATAAGCTTAATTTATTAGTCAATAAAAAACAAAATTCCATTAAATATAGTAAATACGGCCAACCCCTTTAAAATTTTAAATAGGTTTTTGCATATTGACTACATGTATTTACCGTGTTAATTATTATGTGAAATAATAAATGTTGCTTCCGTATTTAGTTGATTTACCTCCCGCCTTTGAATTCCAACTACATGTTTAGATCTTAACGACCTGTACTATGACAATTATCTTATGAATCTAAAACTAATTGCGTTTTTAGTTAATTTTACACATTTTGCTGTTTAGATTTAAATTTATTCAATGTTGATCCGTTTTCGTTGTGTGGCGACGGGAATTCATTGCTCTGGGCAATTTTAGTCAACTATAAACAAGACTAAATATATAAATAAAGCCTTATTAAAGTCATCACTACTAATTGGTGATAGCGGGTCAATTACCTATCAATGTCACGCAAATCTTATGTAATGATTTTAATTAATTTTACAAAGCCAAATCACCTTTGTTATCGCTCACGGAGAGAAACATCGACATTGTCGTGTAAATGTTGACTGTGTGACTTTTCATTATAACCAAGTCATGATTGACACAGTACACACAATAGGATTATTCACACAAAATCCACACGGGAATTCCTGGTTTAATTAAACTTTCATGTGAGATAAAACTACAACACAAATGAAGCGTGTGAGAAAAGCACATATCTGGGGTTTGTAATTTGCAAATTAAGGATACAGTGCTAAAGTTTAGTTGCTATGTCAATTATTGTTAAACGTATTCGGGTTAACTAAGTATTTGCCTCCATTTTCTTATCTTGCTTATTAAAGCAAAAGAGTATTTACCAAGACGACCCAACATAACCGTCGAATCACTTTGGCTGTTTTGAGTAAACATGGAGAAAAAATTCGCTTAAATGTTGCATTCTGTCTCTATTACTCACTCTGTTTTGGGTATCTCTTTTTGTTCTGAAATCGCCACGTAATATTCTAAATATATCGTTAGCGCGAAGTTGCTGCAAGTTCTGCTTTTTCGCTGCTTTTGGTTAACAGTACATTCTTGTTTACAAAGCCCATTACGTTCGTTACATTAGTTTGGGGTCAGCTTTGTTTTTCTAGGTCAAAGTTGCTTTCCCTTTCCACTCACCCAAGATAAAGAGAATCTAATTGGCATCTGTCAGTTGTTGGTATATTTATTTTTTCCACCGCCAAAAAAAAACTCGACCCGCTCGCTGTAAAGGACTGTATAATTGGATTTTGTCTGTTTAATTAAACCGTACTTTGCTAAGCTTGAAATTCGATTTACAATTACATAATAAATGTGCCTTTTTTAGCCCGGATCGTCTCCTTACCTACCACCTTCGGAACCCGCTCCTTCCAAGCCAGAGAAACGAAAGGTGAGAAGTTCGATTGCGCTACCCTGTAAAGTTACTCTTACTAATTGAGATATATTAGCGCGCATTGGTAGTTGGCAGTGTGCATCTCTCTGTATAAATATGGGTGCTACCAACCACAAAATGATACTTTTTGAAGAAATCTACATATATAATTGAAATTTCACTGTGTTACACAAACAGAGAATTGAGTATCGATCTGTACGCTAAGAATTATCAGTTTGTACAAGATAATATTTATGTAAGTACGATAATTTAATTTTAAGAAATTTTCGAATTAAAAAGCATTTGGATTGAAATTAAAATACCCAAGAAATTAAATAATTTCCCTAAAACCGAACACTTCCTAGCTTATTACTTGATTCTTTTTAACTGTTTGTGTACAAGGGCGATATATTTCAATCATAACTCGTTGATTCTCAGTATTATTCAAGTAAAATGCTAATCCCTAAACACCAAAACACTGCTGACTTTATTTGTCGCCAAACTGTCTTCCATTCGAAGACATTGTATTCAGAACGTTGTGATCTAACCAACGCCATTTTATTCCAAAAGCCGCGATTTTGCAATGGCGACCATGGCCGCGTCGGTTCATGTAATAAAAAGCCATGTATGCCTTAACCTAGGGTAGGTCTGTTTTTGGGGATGTTGGAATAAACGCAAAAATTATCGAATTTAAGTGCAAACGGCATCAACGATTCGAATTGAGGTCTATGTCACAGCCGATTTGATTATCTCTCATCTTGATGTAGACGTTCATGTAAGGAGGCCTTATCCCAATCAATTTGGATTGTTAGATTATTCCTGAATCAATAATTTCGTATCGAATTTTTAAGCGCCCTAAAATGAACTCTTGTACATCGATTAATATAATTTGTGATATCATTACAAAAATGAAATTGAACACGTTTTCCGAACTTGTATTAATAATACTAATACTATTAAATAAATTAAAATAAATCAAATTAGCACAGCTTTACTAATTTTGTTTTTTAAATCGTAAAAAACACGATAATTCTATATTACAAGTTTTTAATTTCGCCAGAATTAAAAAAAATAAATATTTCGAAGCATTTTCCTTTCGAAAATGACCACACGTCATCTATTTTTAGTCGGGTCATCTTCCATCAATGCAGTATTATTATTAAACAATCGTTTTTTAAACAAATCGACTTCTCGGACGGCTAGCCGCCTTTTCAAGGTCGATTTGTGCAGAACAGCCCCCCCTCATTATAAGGCAAGTAATGCATGATTCGATGCGTCTCAATATGACTAGCATTGTTTTGACGTTTTTGTTAAAGACTTCGCATACCCGTTCCTGGCGCCATTAGTAAACATTTAAATAAATCTTGCGTAGACATGTAGGCGACACGGTAATTTCAGTTCAAATTGTTGGTTTCCGTATTAGCGTTGTTTTCCAAATGTACATAGATAAAAAAAATTGTGTTTAAATTCTGTAGTTTTGAAAATGATCATTTTTTGTTTATTTGAGCATCGCAGTCATATTTGTGTTTGTCGCAGCTGTGAATGTTTAATCCACGGTATTTGCAGCGCCTGCTTT
This sequence comes from Ciona savignyi, assembly GCA_000149265.1. Classification (NCBI taxonomy): domain Eukaryota; kingdom Metazoa; phylum Chordata; class Ascidiacea; order Phlebobranchia; family Cionidae; genus Ciona; species Ciona savignyi. Next base: position 1,596,412 of record CH000298.1, on the reverse strand, counting down.
AAGCTCCATTGCGACATCTCGTGGAAAGCACAATACGTTGCTTTCGTCGAGAGAGGGGGCTAATACGCCATGAAACATTTTCTTAACCACCGGAGGCAATAATTACATAACTAATATGCGGTAATCGATATCATTTACTTTATGGTGTTTTAGACGATGTGTACTTGATAAGCAATGATTATTTCATATTATTCAACACAATTCATAGTTTTCAGTTTTTAAGGCGGTTTTAAAAAATCGCTTAGGAGTTAGTTTGCATAACCACAATCGCGGCGAAATGTCGCACTATCCCTGGGTTCCAAACCACTCGTTCTAACCCACTTACCGCGTCGCCTTTTCTCTGCAAATGTGCCCAAATATTCGTGGCCAACGAATCGATTTTGCATTGTGTGGTCGCTCATCAGAATGGCCCCTCTCAGAGCTCTTATTCAAATAATAGAGTACCTTTGTTCGCCTAGCAGTGTACGTGCGTAGCGAAACCGCGAAGCCAGTGCTTTCTATCTTACTTTCTCTCGCGGTTCGGACCTTTTTCTTCTACGTATGGCTCTCTGTCGGTATGGTTGGATTTACTCTGCGGCGTAGTCGTATTCAAAGGCTGGCTATATCTTTTCCGCTTTGTAATAGCTCCGGGCATATTGTCCTAGCGCTCAGCTTACTCAGTCAGTCGTTCGTTGTCGCTGTAATGTCAAAAACAGAAGGTTATTACTAAACGACTAGTCCAGCAGAAGTCAAAAGGAGTATTAATCTTTTCGAATAGCAAAGCAAAAGCGTGGTTGTCCATATGGTAACGATGGAGTGTAGCGTGGTTTAGCGTAGTCCAGTGCACCCGTTGAGAGTCGATCGATTACCAATACGCATAATACGCAGAACTGGCAGCTTGCAGTGACAGACCACACACACCACTGCGTGCCTGTTTAAACAAGCCCGAAATCCGTTTGCAATAGGCGGGCGCGTGTGTGTGCGGTGTTTGTAGGATATCCTGCACAGTAAAAGATGCATAAACAGTACAGTGTAACGGAGGCAGTTACTGTCACACCAATATGGCTGGCTGTTGTGTGTTATCAGCTAACTTTTTTAATACTTAGTTACTTTCCTTGCATATTTGTGGCAAGGAATTCAAGGCCTATAGTAAATCACTACTTTTGCAGTTCAGGTCGAGAAAATGTATATTTCTTACTCCTAAAGCTGCTCTTATTCTAGATTTGTATATATATATAAATGTAGTTTTAGTTCTTTTTTATGCAAGCTTTTCCAACTCAGTGGTTGTTCCAACAAGCCTTTGTTTGAATCCAGCATTTTATGTCCATCATCTCAAATTGCTCTCTCAATTTGCCTCTAAGTTTTGGAATTTTACTTGCTATTGGGCAAGGTATGTATGCACCTGTATTTATTAAAAATTATTATTAATTTTTTTAGTTACATAATTTTTCTCGTTGTCATGCTTTGTTGCGTAACAAAATGCTATTTAACTAATTTAGTTACGCGCACATGTGTCTCTAAACATGTAGTAACAAAACCTACAGTACAATCCATGTTTATTTGTATGATTATGTTTGACAATGCAGCATAAAATTATACATTTTGAGTCTCGTTGGCATTTTCCAATGATATGTATTTATTCTAGCCCGTTAAGAACCAGTCGGGTTTTACTCTAGCATGCGCTAGGTCATGTGACATTGTTTATACGCTTCGAGAAAGAGAAAAGCTCTGCATTATATAGTTTAAAGGAAACGACCCACTCACTCTTTGGTGTTTTTTAGAAAGATTAGTTGAATACACCTTTATGTAATTTTATAGCATAGGTGTTTAAGAATCTGTGAAATAACATGTAATTTTCCAGACAATTTAACATCTTTGCAAACATGTCTGTCGATCTGCATGCAGCTTACTCGTGGTTGTTGTTTTACCGGCACACCACTTTTGTTCACGTAATTTCGTTGTCAAGGCCAAACATTTAATTGGCATACGGGACTTAAGATTGTTGGTAATCTCATCCTGTATTTAACAGTGCTCAACCTAGATGTAGTATATCATGTAATTAGACCCGAGAGATTATGTAGCATGTTCTTCTTACTCTCGTTAATTTTTTAAGCTTAGTGGACAAATGTTGGTTTCTAGTTTTAATTGTGTGTCAAATTATAACGAGCTAAGATTAACCATACATCAATAATCTTAACGAGTAAGTGGTATATCACCGATACTTAAAAAGTTAAAAATGTTTACAACCGATTGCGTTCCATTTTTGGTCCTAATCATCTGATGTCCATGTGCAATCAGACATGCTCACGTGACTCTGTTTACATCTGGGTTACCCGGTGTTCCGAGTCCACTAACTGCAGTGTAAAAATGCAATCGAGAGAGAGAGAAAAAGAGAATAAGCAAGAGTGGGCCTGTTAGCAAGGCGGCTACTACGATAATACAGCCTATCGTAGTACACGAATCGATGTATCTTTATCGATTGAGTAAAATTGCCGCAGTGAAAAGTTGAATGATAATTACCACTTAATAGCGGTTCTCTTTATGGCTAGTAAAGTGTGTAATTAGAGCTTGTTAAAACTACATTGCGTATGATACTTATTGTTAGTCGCATCATTAGTCGACGTCAAACAAAAAACAAAAAAAAACGATTAAGCCATATTTTTTCTGTTTGAAGTACACTTAATAGAAAAACATCCAAAGGTTATTACCTAGAAACACAAATGGTTGTTTAAGGACCAAATAAAAATGTTTAAGCGCGGCAATTGAGATAGGCGTATGATGGTTTCTCTTGTCAAATGTAAAGTTTAATTGTACAGCGGCTATTTAAATCAAAACATAAAAATTTAATATTACCTTTTATTAATCTTAATTTGTTTTTAATATGGTAGTATTTTTGAAAAATGAAAATTGTAAATATTTTTTTTTAATTTCTTGTTTTAATATTCAAAGACTTCAAAACATACTGCTAATCAACTTAATCTAATTTATGTAATGACACATTATATACTTTTATTACATTTATAATAGGAAGATTTTAATATAAAACGATCGCAAATTGTATTACTTTTAAAATATTTATCTTATATTAAGCAAAGCCAATTGAAATTATAAACAACAAGTACATTTAATTAACGTGTTAAAATAAAATCACTTCATTAACATATGTTGGCAAACAAGCTTACATTTCCATACAAAACCGAACTGCAGCCATTGCCTGAACAACAACGCCCATTCGAGCTCTGCTACTCTCTTCCTTTATTACGTCATAGAGTCTGCTCACGTGACCGATGTCATCGATTAATGTGTCTCGCGGCAGCTGTTACTCGCATAGAATCCGAGGTAACCGGGGAAGTGCAGGTCATTTTTAACGTTTCAAAAACATATACTCCAGCTTGTGTTTTACTACAATTTGAATATTACCGTATCCCGTGTCGTTTTAATGCAAAGTATTCAGCACCATGTTTAAAACACAATTTTCTTCGGTTGAGAAAATGTAAAACTTGTTTCACACACATGTTCAAATATACGACTTTAGGCAAGTTTAAACTTGCCTGGTTCTTGTTTAAACTCGTCAATTCAGCGCTTTGTGTACCGTTCCTCGCTGCCAAACTGTAGCGGTCTTGTTTTTAAATCAAATACGCGGCCGTCGGTATATTTCTTCTCGCATATACGCCGCGGTTATCAATTACTAATCTACATTTCTAGTAAAAGCGGTATTTTGAGCAGATGTCGTCGTAAAACACCAATCACTACTCGCTGTTAATAATTAACGGTTGGACGACTGGCAAATTTCTGGTTCCCTTGGTTTCCTTATATCGGTGTTGTGACGTGCGCGACGACGCAACGTGCTGTGGAAATCTTAAACGGGCGGGAAATCTTTTCAGCCTCGCTCGACCTTCAGACTATAGTGAACCGTCTGGGCAACAACACGCAACCACGTTAACATTGTACTGTCGTATGTTTCCAATTCACAGCGCACTAAACTATGCGACGAATTTACAAATCTTTCTTGTACTATTCAGGATCTTGATGATTTTGTTTCAAACGTTCCTAAACGAAGTAAAACAAAAGAAGCACCACCAAACAACCTACCTCAGGTAATTTTAACAAAAAACTCTAAAGCTTAACAATAAAATTAGACCTAATAAAAGGACGGAACGTTTCATGCACATGTTATGTGCATGCCCACTCTTTAAAATATTTTCTTTAAATAACCTGTTGAAAATTACAAGTTATTTTTTAGATCTACATTATGTTTAGGTTTTTAAGAGTTTTTATTATATTTCTGACAACAAAATTATGGTTGCTACTTACAGAGCAAATTTTAGGGTTAGTATTGTGATCATGCAGCTATACTGTGAACCTTATTCAAATAGAATGTCACCAAACACAATAAAGTACAAAAAACACTATTCTACAAATTCAAACAATATCCAATAGATTCAAAAACTTTTTTGTTTCACAACTTTAAAACATGTAGTATATTGCGAAATGTTTAGACCTACACTCCACAGATTACAATAATTATTAACAAATGATGTTTCACTTGTACATTCAAAACTATCCCTTATCTCCATGTTTACTCCCAGGGTTTAATACACCCAACTCAGCACCCAAATTTCTCTGAATTCGGCGAGCTGAACAGAACAGTCAGCCACCATTCAACGCCAACCAGCCAAGAAGCCGGCGAGAACTGCAACCTTTCCCAACCTACTTTATCATCAGAACTAAATACAGGTAAAACATAAGCACCTCAAATTTGCATTAGCTACTGTACTATTTAAAAAGCTTAATGTTTAGTTATAGTAGAATAGTTTGACTGGCCAATTAATATACAGAAACTTATATTAAAAAGTACTTGGCAACAATCCTATAGCAGATTATAAACTTGCACATAAAAAAATTACTGCATCATCACCTCTTGCCCAACATATCACACCT
>CH000298.1:1560357-1571206 GCA_000149265.1 Ciona savignyi | reverse complement strand
AAATAAATATTTTTTCTTACATTTTGTTACAATTTTTTAGGGATTTTTCCGGTTACGATGCGGACATGCGGTACAGTATCGACAGGCACGTCTGGCTGGGTGGGATTTCAGTTCAATCTGCTCTCAGCAATCTCTCTATATTGATGTCAGACAACCCACAGTGCAATAGTCTGCGGCAGCTCATCATAATGCACAGGTTTGTTTAGGCTGGATCTTGCATAAAAGGCAGTGGGCCTTACTGTTTCATATTTGGTTTGACATTCAATGGCATTTTCTGTTGTGCTGTAATCATATCATTAAATCTGAGCCTTAAGTCTAGTAAAATCACATTTGTCCGGCCGATTAGCTCATTTGGTAGAAGTGGCAACTTGCCCGCAAAGTTGTAGGATTAAAACCACATGCTGTCTAGTCATTAATCTAACCCAGGGACAAACCATTCGGCTTGTTTTGCACTTGCTGTCCAGTCGGTTGTGTATTTGGTCAACCCACTTACTAGACATCACCTCATTCAGGTGAATTAATGAGTTATAATAAAGCCATAAAAAAGTTCTTGATCATTTACACACAACACTGCGATAGTTATATTATATTAATCCACAAGGTACTTAAAAATTGCGATTTAATCACAGTCTTTGTTCCCATCCTTCGGCACAAAACGTGAACGATTTATACTAAAAATAATTGTTTTTTCTGGCATAACAATACCTTAGAAAGCTTGATCACCTTTAAATAAACAGATATTGCAAACTAAACTGATCTTAAATTGTGATGCCCTGTTGAAGGTGCATATTCTAAAAACTGCCATCCAGCACTTATCTTATGTTTCAAAATTGTAAAAATCTTGACAAATTTGTTTAATCATTATTTTACCCCCAGGGAACCATCGTTTGTGAAAAACCTTGATTTTGTTCCGCGATCCGCCAAAGATGAGGTGGGTCGAATGTTACGAGGGTTAAATCGTACCCAGCGACAAGCCATTAAGCGGGTTCTGCTCTCTAAAGACTACACCCTCGTAGTAGGTATGTACTACACAGTTTATATTCTATTTACCGGTTTCACTTACCAGAAATGAACTTTTCCCGAATTTTGTGATAAAAATTATTGTAGACGCAATACATTTAAACCTACAATTTTTCTTTAAGGTCATTTAAAAGAGCAAGTCTTACTGTTTTGCTGATAAAACTGTTGTAAAAAGTAACATTGATTATCGTACATTTTGTTCATAAATTGTGTGCCCTACCATGTACCCTGTATTCTCAGGTATGCCGGGTAGTGGTAAAACCACCACTATTGTTGCAATGATCAGGATCTTGCTGCTTTGTGGTTTACGTGTGCTTGTCACGTCGTACACACATTCAGCCGTTGACAACCTTCTTATTAAACTCATCAAGTACAAGGTAAAATGGTCCGATTGTAACAACCTACTAAGTGTCAGAATGGTATGTAACTCGATTTTACTACAAGTCTTTTGAGCTAATTTTAATAAAAAGTTTTAGGTGCAAGATTGTGTGCATAGCAGTATGTGAACAACTGATATAAAGACACTACTGATATAAAGACACTATTTTGTGTTTCAATTTAAAAAACAACAAGTATTATACTAGATTAATCACCTGTTTTGTAAACTAAGGCCTCTAAGTGTTGCCACTGTAATACAACCACACAGAAAGTTGTCAATGCGATGACTAAACCAATCAATCATCTGGACCAGGGCTTCCATATCTGGGGGACGGGGTCGCGTAATGAATTTTAGGGGTCGCAAAAAGTACAATATTTTACACCCAACTACCACATCTATTGTATATATTTCGTACAGTTAAGGATTTTTCGTACAGTTGCAAAAAAGGGGCCGCAAAAAAATGTTAAGAAATTGAAAGGGGTCGCGAGCTTAAAAGTTAATAGAAGCTTTGATCTAGAATCTAGACCAGGGGCGTGCAACATACGGCCCGCGGGCCACAGCACGGCGCCCCGTGAGGGTTATTACATGGCCCGCTACACACTCTGTGCTTCGTAGTCCATTCATTAAAAAACTTTCTTTGAATTGTAACGACATCATTGGCATTTTTGACTACAGCATAAAGATACGTTACACTGCTATTAAATTCTGTCTATAATACTGTGACGACCTTCCATTGTTACAGCATAATGTACATTGTATGAAAACTGCCATTTTCTGGCAGTGGTACAGTATTACATGATAATACTGTGTAAAATACTCCATTAAGGGAAACACAATCAAAATGTAGTTTGCCTGATTTGCCAAAAACATAGAGATATATTTCATTCATAACTGAGCTTTAAGATAGCAGAAGCAATTGCCGAAAAAGGAAAGCCGTCTTAAAAAAATAAAAGTTGTTCGATGGTATGGCCCGCGGTATTTCTATACTTGTACGTTGTGGCCCATTGGGCAAAACAGTTGCAATCCCCTGATCTAGAAAATGTGGCTGGATGGCGGATGCTAATGCTAACCTTCTTCTGGTTATATTTTTTCCCTAAAAATAAACTTGTAAGCAAGAATTTCCCCCATTCCCTCCTCTTTTACCACATTTTCATTTTTGTTGCCATTTCTGCAGACAAAGTTCTTACGGTTGGGCCGCTCAGGTCAGGTACACCCCAGCGTGCACCCATACACTGAAGAAGGGTTGTCACTCAACATGAAAACGCCGCGTGAATTGCTCAAATTATATGACGAATCAGTAAGTACAGCTGTTTACCATTTTAGTGCTGTGAAAGTACACTTGTGTTAATATCTATGGTTAGGAAAATGTTGAGTGCGTTATACCACCCAAATCATTGAATTACCAGTCCCCATTGTCGGGATACGTGATGTGATATTTATCAACACTAAGCATCGATTAAGGTCCACACCACAGGTTCCTAAGCTTCTTCAGAACGACTCCAAAGACAACTTTTAAGTGTCCAGTGCGAACCCAGGGCAATATACACTTTTTTACTGCAGAGTACATACAAACAATTTAACTCTGCAAACCAAAAAAATGTCATTTTATTATAGACAATCAAACATTGATAAGGTTGCCAACCACTGGTATAGTTAAATACCTGTATGTGGTAAAAAGTTTTGCTTTTATCAAGCAACACTGATTGATATTTAATTGATTACAGAGAGTTGTAGCGTGCACATGTTTAGCGGTCACCTCCCATGCTTTCTTCGCAATCCCCTCGCAAAATCGTCCGATCTTCGACGTTTGTATCGTAGATGAGGCATCTCAGATCGCTCAGCCTGCTTGCTTGGCGCCGCTCCTGCATTCCCGGCGATTTGTGCTCGTGGGGGATCATCTTCAACTTCCCCCACTAGTGGTCAGTCAAGAGGCAAGGTGGGGGTTGTTATATGTGTTTGTCAATTGACACTGTGTGTGTCATTTTTGTTTGACTGTTGAGTCAGTGGGAAAGCTAATAAACTGTTATACAGTGATACCTCTCACTTTAAACATTATTTTGCTTTAATTATCACCCTTATTATTGTTTGGTGTTTTTTCCATTCATTATACAATAAGAAAAATGAAAATTATCAATTGGGAAAAAAAGCAGAATAAAAGTGGTTAAAAATTACCAAAAATTCTTTAAACACAACTGTTATGCATGTAACATGTCCGTATCATAGCCTATTTATGGAAAGTGTAATATAGCGGTAACAAATAAGATTTTCTGCATGGTGTTACTTAAATATGTGGATTTCTCATTTTTATCCAAGGGGTTTGAAAAATTCAGGTGATTTTTTTCAATTTTTAATAAAAGTCTCTGTTTTTATTGTAAAGACAAAACTAAACAAAAAAGTTAACCAAGGATTTGTACATGGTTTCATCACCTGTTAGAGTTATCCATTTTTATTTATTTGTCTTCCATGTTTATAAGTTGTTTGAGTTATCGTTTGCAGTATAAAGTGTTGGTTCGGTTTGTAAAAAAAAACAATTATTAGTGTTTGGCTGGCAAGTGCCGAAATCTTATATTCAAAATTGTTTTTTTTTATTATTTGCAGGAAAATGGGAGCGGATGAAAGTTTGTTCAGAAGGTTAACTTCACATAAACCGGCGCTGTGTGAACTCACATTGCAGTATCGAATGAACAAGTATGTGTGAGGATTCTTTTATTATTTTTAATTTAAACTGATGATTGTAAACCTCGATGGTGAAAGTTGCAAAAGTTAATATTGAAAAAAAAGGTTTTTGTTTTTAAGATTTTAAAACATTAATTTTAGATACTGTGGTAGGATTAATCCCACTACCACGATATTACTACTTTCAATGAACAAGACAGCTTGGTAATTATGTCTGTCTCTATGAAAACCAAAATTACATTTTTTTTATATGACGCCATACTGGCTAGCTTCTTAAAGACAATTAAGAAACAGATACAATAGAAAGTAAAACTGGAGTAAAAAGACTATACTTTAGGTCATGTTTTTTAACATTCAGTTAAGTTTGTTTAAATCATTTTTTTAATATTTTTTTTAATAAAAAAGATTATTTTTTTAATATTATTTTAATGCTTACCAACAAAACTTGTGTCCTGCAGAGACATTATGGAGTTGAGCAACCATGTAACTTACGAGGGGAGGTTGGAATGTGCCCACCCCTCCGTCGCAGATGCTACCGTTAAACTCGACAATTACGAGTCGATGAAAACATTGATGACTGATGACACCAAGTGGTTGAATCGCGCAATCGATCCGAAAATATCAGTGCTGTTTTTGGACACCTCACAAGTAAGTTTTGTTGAAAAGTTTAGTCTTGGTTTTTTTATGAAATTTAAAACATTCTACCCTCGTTTATCTTTGGGACATTTAAAATAATAAAAGTTGGAAAATGTCTGGATATCTTTGTTGCAGACTGGAAAAAACGTATATTAAGAAAATATAGATATTATGGAATAAATCCAGATTTTTTGAATTAAAGTTATTTTAACTAAACATCAGTCTTCTAGTGGGTCGCCTTTCAAACAAAAGGTTGCAGGTTCGAAACTGGTCGCTATTAGGTTGTGTTCTTGGGCAAGGCACTTAACGGAAATTGCCTGAACCCAGCAGATTAATGGGTTCTACCAAATTGAATGAACATGTAAATCAGGATATTCATAAGCATTCGTTAGATAACATCGCGCCCATTTTTGGGTTACTGAAGCTGTATTGCAGTGTGTTGTGTATATGATTTACATGTTCGTTCAATCCTATTTATCCTTAAAGGTGTCCGGTATGTAGCATGTGAGTTAGGGCAGGATCGAAACTTACCCTGGTTTGTAAGTTCTTAGACAAGGCATCTAGCAAATTTGCGTAACCAGTGGATTAATGGACTGAAGAAAGCCTGTTTCAATCTTATTCACACAAAATAGCCTTAGTAACACGACTGGTCACACAGTAAACTATCTGTGATAATGTGTAATGTGATAACTGGCAAGTGTGTTAACCCCCTTGTTTTTTTTTTCCATTCACTGGAATAAACATGAATATTTTATCCTATTCTATCCTAAACCAAACTTTACCCCAATATTCTTGCAACAGATTGAGGCATATGAGGAAGAACTAGACCAGGGGATCCACAACACTGGGGAAGCAAAAATTATTTCTGCTCTCACAAAATGGCTGATAAAGGTAAAGATTTTGATGAATTCTAATAAAAGTGCAGAAAATCATGACAAGAGCTGCAGTGTTAATGGTTGACATATTTTTTGTCAGTATTTATTGAAAAAAATCAATTTAAATCATTTCCTGGTAATAGTCCGCGACCAAAAAGGTTGGGAAACACTATTTTAAACTGACAAAAAAGTCAAAACAGTTGACCTGATGCTTTCAGAGTTTTTAATGGAAATACAAAATACAAGAGCGTGTTTTATTTAGTTTGTATGCATTGTTGCTTTTGTGGTGTTGTTTTTCCCGATAACAATTTAAAGGTTGTCTTTCCAGGCTGGGTGCAATGCAAGTCGCATTGGTATCATCGCGCCGTTTCGCAAGCAACTCAAAGCTATTGAAGAGAAGCTCAATCAAATTGAAGGTTGGTGTTTTATTAAAGAAATGTTTAGAATAGTATAAGATATGTTTATCCTCTCATGTGAATGAGTAAACGCCATGGGCATTACTACAGGGGGTAATCATCTTAGCTTAAGTTTATTTGTTTTTGCCCTAGTAATAAATAGAAGTGAATAAAACTAACCACATACCCAGGAACCAGGAAAGAAAACAAATAGGTGTTAAAACATGGTATTTAAAAGATATAAATATTAAATAGAGGGGACATAACCGCCAAACCTACTATAATTTGAAACAAAAGTATTAAAATGTAACGATATACCATATAACTAAGTGTCTTCTATAAGAACATAACTAACTGGTGTTGACAATTCGACAATACGCACAAAAATAGAATAACCGAAAATGAGTATTTTTTTGCTTTGTTTCCTATAATAATTAATATTACTCATTTGTTGGGGATATTTCAACTACTTTCTCCCTCCATGCAGAAAACACAACTATCGGTTGAGATAAACACGGTGGACAAATACCAAGGCCGAGATAAAAGTGTAATTCTTGTCTCTTTCGTACGAAGTAAGGAAGAAGCTCTTGGGGAAAAGGTGATGTGCTTATACTCGCTAGTAGGATAAGGATGCCTTTGGTTAAGATTGGTAGTGATGGTTGAATTTCTATCCTGAATGCTTATGCGTATGTGTGTCCTTGGGCAAAGTTCCTTGTTGTAGTAGACATGTATGATTGATATAATATTGAACACACAGGCAACTGTTATCACAACCAAACTGTGAGCATGCCGTATTCTGACGATAGCCTGAAGTGTCTTATCTTAGTAATACTTAGTCGCCAGATTCGATAACAGAATCTTTGGTTTGGATATTATTGTTTATCTCCATGAATGGGATAACCAATAGGGTTAACATACAGACAATCGTCAGATCGCCATGTGAGTCTGGTCACCGGAGCTATTGCAGTGTGCTTTGTATGATTAACATGTTTATTTAATTTAGTAGAACCCATTAATCCGTCTCTTGTTACAGAAAGGAGAGCTCTTGAACGATTGGCGTCGATTAAATGTTGCGATCACTCGAGCGAAACACAAACTTGTCATGGTTGGCTGCACCCGTAGTCTGATGGAATATGACCCGTGCAAGAAAATTATTGAATACGTCCGATCCAAAGATCTAGTGCATTTTGTGCCATCTTGCAGTATTTAAAACATTTTTTTTAGTTCAAAAATGGTACAAGTTAATTAGTATTCGGTTCAGCTTTATAACTTTTCAAGTCCCCCTAATCGTGATTGTAATTTTTCAACTTAAACTTTTGTAATAGAAAATTTTCATTTTTTGTATTATTTAACTTTCTAACAAAATGTATTTTTACTCGTGTTTTTTGATTAATTAATTTCCAGTTAAATTTATCACACGAAATTATTTTTTCTGTATATTTATAATTTTTATAAGTCTGTAATATATTTTTTTAAATTCAAATTTCCGTTTTTCAATTCAATTGCATCTTCTTTGCCGTCTTTGTAAACTTTTTTTTAAACACTGCCGATTTGGAAAGCTGTAGGTTTATCCATTTTGTTTCTACTCTGCTTTAACCAGGAAATTTTCGTTTTTTGTCATTTATTAAAGCAAGTTCACTGCAAACTACACTGTTTCTTGTATTATTTAATATTGCTCACATTTTGTGGCAAATATATATATATATACATATAATGCTGGGGCTTTGTTAAACTAGCATGTTTTTATCTGGGATAAGAATATTGATTTGGATAGGATATTCATGTTTATCCCCGTGAATAGGAAAACCAAGGGGGTTAACACACAGGCAATCGTCAGATCACCCCGCGCCCATCGTCGGGTTACCGGAGCTATTGCAGTGTGTTGTGTATGATTTACACGTTACTTGAATTTAGTAGAACCCATTAATCCGCTGGGTTCAGGCAATGTCCGTAAAGTGCCTTGCCCAAGGACACAATCGACTAGCTTGCGACCAGTTTCCTACCTGCAACCTTTAGAAAAGCGTGGCACTAAACCACCATACTATTTCCCTCTTATTGTTTTCTGATACGGCTCGCTGTATTGAGAGGCATTTTTTTATTTATTTGCGCGGAAAAGATTGACGACTTCAGTGTTATCATAAAATGAATTCACAGAAATTACGACAGTTTGTGCACTATGCATGTATAGACTTTTTACTGTAAAGAAAACGGAGCGGTCTCTGCATAACGATGCAGTCCGACTGCTGAAACGAACTATTTCCGAATGTCCGACTCGATCGAGCTTTCAAGTTTCCGCCGCCATCTGCAAAATTCATCGGCGTCTTTGTCGAATCCACCGCGGCTTTGTAAAAGCTGCAAGGGGCTGACGACTTGCGTGCACCCGTAGTCGAGTTCGTAATCGTCGGAGCTGATTTTCGAGCCGCTGCTTACCGAATCGACGTTCAGCTTGCCGTTCCAGTTTTCGTCTCTATGGTACGCGTTCTGAAGAAATAAAATCGAAAGTTTTGCTTCCGAGCTTAGCTTCGAACCCAAGGTGAGCTAGTCTCTAAGGTCGTTTTATATATATATAAATCAATAGATGAATCGGTCGCGTTAACCATTCGGCCTCACGAACACGACGCGATTTTTCGACGGTGACGTATGATTATAATTTATATATCTATGAAAGTATTTTACAATAGGGAAAACACCAACATCGTTGATTTTTGGGTCGGGTCGCTACCTTAACCACTTTCCAGTTGTTACATATCAAATTCTATATTCTTAGTATATTTTACATTATCCAACAAAGTTATTAGGTATTGTGGCCGAATGGTTAACGCAACTTGTGCATAAACCAACTCCTACACAAAAAAGGTTTGAATGACGAGCCCATCATAATTTCGAAACTTGGCTTCGTTAAAATAAACAATAACAATATTCTATTTCGCCCTGATGGTGTTTGAAGCAAAAGTTTGTAAAAACCAAGCTATTTCTAACATATATCAAGACTATAATTGTTTCTTATGAGAAAGAGTAAATATATTTTTACTTTATTTTTTGACTTATTTCACGTTCACTTAGTCATTAATATTATTAAAGATTTTGTTTTTTATTTAATCCTTATTTGATATTTTGATTAGTACATGGACAAAATCGCGTCGAAAATATAAATACTGAACCCAGGTACATTAGGTTTACCTGGAGGTTGCCAAGGGCGTTACGCGTCTACGACATGCGGCGGCGCCATGGCTTAGTGGTAAAGCGCCTGTCTAGTAAACAGGAGATCCTGGGTTCGATCCCCAGTGGTGCCTCATTTAAATTTTGCGTAAATGAGTTTTATACTAATACCCAACAAACAGGACCTTGATGACCGTGTCGTTAATTAATTTTTAATTTTTTTATTATATTTGCACTTTTTACCCACGTTAATTTAACTTTTAAGTAATTTCGGTGTTTTATTGGATTCACGACAATTTCCCCCTGACTTATTTCCATAATACGTACCGCTTTAACTAATTAAGTCGTTAGCTGTTTTCCCGCTTTTTAAATTAAAATTTAAAATACGTATACTTCTTTGAGCACTGTATTTTTAAGAATAAAAAACGTAACACACTAAAGTTAAACCCGTTCGCACCTCTTTCCGCTTGGTTTTCGGTGATACCTTGAATACTTTTTTAGGTTGGCTTAGAGCAAGCTTGAAAGTCTTTCCCCGATTTCCACTGTAGAATGAAATTAACAGTTAAACTTTAAATGGCGAGTTAAAATGGTCCAGTTAGAAATGTGGACGATTGCGCCTGTGTCAACGGACCGTGGTTTTCCAACCACAGGGATAAACATGAATATATATATCTTATATCCTATTTCAGGGCTTTCCAGGGCTGGGGTGGCAAAGATGAGCACTATTCCACACAAACTAGTGTATCTGATGTATAGATTTCGATCTGTTTAAGATTTTAAACATAAAGAAAGTTCGCAAAAAATGTTAATAAATTAAAAGGGGTCGCTATATTAAAAGTTTACAAAGCCCTCTCCTATCCTATAAACGCAGTTAGTTGCACGTCGCACCTTTTTTCCACCAAGTGCAATGGAAGAACAGCTTCTCCCTCCAGGTCATTCGCGCTTAGCACATCATGATCAAGCACAGTGAAGATGATTGCCATTCCTTCCAATTGCGCAAGATCCTTCGCTACTTCGAAGGTAAAACTTTCCTCATTAAAAACCGGGTTCACCGTCTTCTTTTCGACCAAGGTTTGTCGCATTCCGTTATCGTTGAACGACATCTTCGGGGCAAGCCTGTTGAGGTAAAGTTAGCTTTAAAACTACGATTAGAGTTTTAGTTGCCGGGTCACGGTTTTCAAGCTTTATTAGGCTGTTCATTGGGTTAATTTTTTGAATTGGTTTCCTCTGTACAAGTTATTCGATCAAGTATGAGTTATTCGGTTCGTCTGACTGGTTAGTCTGGTGTATTAGTGCGACGCCTTTTAGCCGAGAGGTTTTACCACTCACGGGGATAAACATGAAAATCCTATCCTATTCTTGGTGAGACCGACCCGTGAACAGCAGTCCTGATTTGCTATGTCTGGCAAAAATAGCTAACACCATTTTTACCTTAATGTCACGAACGGGTCACTTAAACCGTTCACGTCCAGGGGAAGCAGCTCGTTAGCGCTGATGACGTCAACTTGCAGCTCGTCATTAAGTTCGTCGTACGAGGCAAAAACGTTCAGGTATCCGTAGCTCGACTTGGTGATTCGTTCCTGGTCTTCGTACATCTGCGGTTACAAGTTACAAACTGTTGTTATGCGTGAAGGGGGGAAGCTAAATTGAGGGAAAGAGGAAAATTGCACACTAAAATGAAGATTAGGGCATTAGAGTTAGCTTTAAAC
>CH000298.1:1533580-1560257 GCA_000149265.1 Ciona savignyi | reverse complement strand
AAATGAAGATTAGGGCCTTAGAGTTAGCTTTAAACTAGGGTTGAAATTAGTATTAGTACCATAAGTTATAAGCTATTGGTTATGTATATACATGATGGGGAAAACGAAAAGAAGGGAAATAGGGAAAAAGGGAAACTGCACAGTAAAATGAAGATTAGGGTTTTAGGATTAGTGTTAGGGCTGGATTAGAGTTCGGTTTAGTTCTTGGCTTAAGATTAGTGTTTAAGGGAGGGTTAGAATTAGTTTTCATAGTTTTAATTAGCGGTTTCCCTATTTTCCCTCCTTCCAGTGTTGCCCTGCATAGACTGCTTAACAGTCCCACGCAAAAATGGGAAGAACCCAGATCGATTTACCGATTTAAAAATAAAAAAACAATATTTACATATGCATGCAAATATAGGAATAACTGAATCATAAACAATACATTGAAATAGCTCCGCGCGGTGATCTGACTATTACCCGTGTGCTAAGGCCGCTTGCGTTTCCCCATTTACGGAGATAAACATGAATATCCTATCATATCCTATCCTAAATTAAAAGATTTGGACATAGTGGAATAAATCCCCACCAACACATACTTGTAGATAAAATAACCGAATGAGGTCTTCAGTCTTTGCGCTTCGCATTTTCAGCTCCGACTCCAACAACCTGTATTCGTCAGTGTTGTTCAGTTTTTCTTTCGAGATTCCGAAGCCGTCGGCATGAAAGAACTCAACCAGATAATGGTTCAGAACGTACCTGTAGAAAAGTTCGGTTTCGCAATAAAAAAGGTGTCAGCAAACGCCAAGTACACTAAATATACGTAGTTCGGACTGTAAATGATAGAATAGGATGTTCATGTTTATCCCCGTGAATGGAAAAACCAAGGGAATAGGTTAGGATAGGATAGGATATTCATGTTTATCACCGTGAATGGGAAAACCAAGGGGGTTAACACACGGGCAAACGTCAGATCACCCCGCGCTCATCGTTGGGTTACCGGAGCTATTGCAGTGTGTTGGGCATGAAGTGTGTTATGAACTCTTCTATAATTGGATAGGATATTCATGTTGTATTTCGAGAGTTTTCACCAAGAGCTTTAGATTATTTGGCTGGATTTAAATCATCAGACTTGCTTTTACACTGTATGTAGTGTGCGGCCTTTACATTCTGCCCGAGGATGCTCATACCTACACAAGTAGAAGAAATATGGCTTCCTGTCAACGAAGTCAACCAGTGCCACCCGATGCAAACTTTGAAGCGATTCGTTCCACAAAACCTCAAGAATTCGCTTGAAATTCGGCTGAAAAAGTAAAAAATGGAGATTTGGTGGCGATAAAGACAAAATGATTACATTTACAAACTATATTTAAAAACAGGCTTACAGTCCAGCCCATAAAGGGTTAAACATTTCGGAAGTTGGCCAGGTAAAAGAAATAGCATAACTAGGTGTTGGCCGGGTACCTTGCCGCACAGGTATCCTCGTTGTGAATTTTGACCATTTGATATGGTTAAATAGACCGCTGTTGGGGAATTGGGGATTTCCCTATTGGTCAAATTTCTACAAAGTGTAAATAACGCATTTACAACACGTCAGCAAAGATCTCGTAAATTTTCAATTAGATTGTCCTAGTTCCTAAAGTAAAAAAGTGCAACCAAACCAACCAAAGTGGCAGAACATAAAAAAAAAACAGAAAATGGGTGTGCATTCCAAGATTACGACGTTAAGCTGTGTTTGGTACTGTAATAGGAAGAAATATTCTTTTACGAAATATTACAGAAAATATCCATGTGAAACGATACAATGGATTTAAGGGCTATTCTCACCTCACACAACCACTCTTTTAGAGTTATCGTATTATCCTGAAGATATTTCATGAGAGGTCGGATGGCCCCTCCGGCACGCGTGTGGAGATTTTTTCGGACCGCTGGCTCTTTGCTGGCGAAGTCGGCCGCGTGACTTCCTTTTGTGACCTCGTTTGCAAAGTTCCGCAAATACTTCCGTATGTCGGGCTGTGAATTGTAAAATGCAGTTTGCGTGACGAGAAGTTAAGTATTAAACGGCATACCTACGTTATTAAACGACATACCGAAGGATAGGATAAAATAGGATAGGATATTCATGTTTATCCCCGTGAATGGGAAAACCAAGGGGATTAACACACAGGCAATCGTCAGGTTACCTTGCGCCCACCGTTGAGTTACCGGAGTTATTGTGTATTGTATGTGTATTGTATATGATACACACGTTTCTTCAATTTAGTAGAAACCACTAATCCGCTGGTTTTAGGCAATATCCGATAAGTGCCTTGACCAAGGACGCAACCGACTTGCTGGTGTCCAGTTTCATACCTGTAACCTTTCGGTTGAAAGGCGTCGCACTAAACAACCAGATTAACTGGTTGTAAGGTACGAAGGTATATCCCTTATTAAAAGGTATACCAAATAGTCGGAGGCTCGGAGCTTAAGTTGTCTAAGCATAAACTATTAATCGAATATAAATCATTTCATATTTAGAGGAATTTTGGAATGATGCTTTAGTGTTAGTCCAATTTAAAAAAATATAGAAGTTATCACAGGACCCCATGTTACATCATACTATTTCAGCTGATATTTACGACATTATTAGGTGAACACGATGTAGTAAACTGTTATATAATGGTATGGAAACTGACTCTCATTCCCGAATAAACCCGAAAAAATAACCCCAATCTTAGGCCAAGTACACGAGGGGTAAGTTTCTCTACTTCTTTATCTCCTTTTTAGTTTAACACATTTTATCATCACCACATACTTACCCTTATTTTGCTTCCAACCACCCCCACCACGGACTTTATTTTCTTCTTCATCCCGATACGGGCGGTGTTGACCAGAGCATCGAATGTGAACATTACCCGCTCACCACTGGGTCCCTCGGGGTGCCTCTCTGCGACATTATCACTTGTTACGGTAAAAGAACCCAGCGGATTTGTGGGTTCTTTTAAATTGATAACCCGTCTGAATCTGCACAACACACTGAAATAGTTCCGGTAACCCGACGGTGGGCGTGAGTAATCTAACATTTGTCCGTGTGTTAACCCCCTTGGTTTTCCTAGTCACTGGGAACCGTTTCATACCGATTTCTACAGGAAATCGTCTTAGTGGTTCCCTATCAAAACTACCAGTAAAACAACACAAGTCCACTCTTATATTTCCATGGCTACTGTAACGTATCGTCGCGTGTTCTGGAGCAAGTGCTGGACTTTGTCTGAACCCGATACGGTCATGTATAGCCGGATAGTTAACGCGACCGATACATATACCAAATTATAAAAAAAACGGCCTAAGCAACGAAAGCCTAGCCTGATAAAAAATAATAAAAAATAAAACTTTGCCTGTACTCATTGAAGTAATTAGTCAATCAAACACAGTAACAATCTAGTATACAAACGTCAGGTGTACTAATCTAAACACCGACTTACCCACAGTTTCGGCTACTTTCTTAAAATTCATTTTCTCAGGGATGCTGTCAATAAAGGACTTGACGTACTGCAAAGTAATGGATTGGGGTAATATTCCGAAACTCGAAACTAAGCCTGACAAAAATGCATTAAAAATTAAAGAAGTAACTACTTTAATACAGCTTCAACAACCAAACGCTACATACGCAAGTCTAACATCAGTCTAAGAACGTTTTGAAAGTTTTTTTTATAACTAAACTCATCTCCGCGATTGTTGGGATAAAATCAGTGACCTGTAATAACCCCAAACCCACCTGAAGGTTATTTAAGGTCAAGCACAGTTCCTCTGTCACGTCGAACTGTCCCTCTTCGTCGAAGAAGCCCACCGCCTTTAGTTTGTTGTGTACGAGATCCGCGTAGCACTCCAGTGCGTTGGCCATGTCGTCCGTCAGGCGTAGCGCGATGGTGTACGCGTCAACCGGATCCGGCCAACTCAGGCTGCGCCAGAATGTCACCACGTATAAAAGGAAATTGGAAAATGTTAACTTGTTCTATAGAAACGTGTATTGTGTACGGGTTAAATAAAGTCATATATATATATATATATATTCTTCGGTACAAATAGAGGAGTTGAAAACGGACATTCATTAGAATATCACCAACTTATCAAAGCTGTGGGGATATTAAGGTTTTCAGACACTTCGCTAACATAATACTAAATGAACATAGCTCAGAAAAAACTCTTATTGTACAATTTTGACTGCAATGTAATGTTAAATTTAGTAAGTTTTTAAATGCGCCTCGGTTGAAATAAGGTTGCAGAGCACTGCGGGCTCGGGGCCCGAGCACTTAAAGTCTGGGCGGGCCTAATATACAATTTTGACTGCAATGTGCCGTCAAATTTAGTAAGTTTTTAAATGCGCTTCGAGTGATATAAGGTTTCGGGGCAGTGGGCTAAGAGGCCAAGCACTTTAAAGTCCGGTCCTAATAAAAAGAAGTAGGCCTACAAACAAAAGCAACTTATCCCGGATAAGCATCCTATGGTGTCCACAGCCGAAGAGGTGTGTTTCACGATTTCGTCCACTCTCTCAACTTGATCGAGCTCGACAGCTTTCCGTAAACGGCTGTTCGTGCGGCCCCTTGACATCTGCAACCACCGGAGAACAGTTGGACGGAACCAGTCCACAAAACTTCTTAGGTTTTCAACCTCCCCACCGTTGATCAACTGAGAACCTTGGCCTGAGCAGTGGATGTCTTGTTATTCTGATTTCTACTCTAGTAAAAAGAAATTCTAAATTTTCATCCAATTAATAAATGCGTTGGGTGTGCATTATGGCTAGGTTCCAGCGAGCTAGCAGGACGAGACAGCTTTATGTGCTGGAAGTGTCAAATTATGCGACAAAACGAACTGATGTTTCTTTAAAACAGTGTAGGTTCTACAGTTAAATCGATGTCTCTACTACATGCAACACACGGAAGTCGATTCTGAGACTTTACCACATACGTTTGTAATGGATATAACATGTTGACGTAACGACACCAGAATTATAGGCCACACCAACCCGTTTTTTTGCCACAGGAATTGGTTATCTGCCCAACTCGCTAACATTGAGATGTCAAGGCGTATTTGTTATTCGCTTAGGGTTGTTGCGGACTAATTTGATTAATAACTTTATGCTTCAAAAATCTAGGGTTCTTTTAACCATAAAATCTTACTGTTGGCGGAGACATGCGAAGTCGAATGTTTCGCGCTTGTAATCCCAAGCTTGTGACACAATTCCGCAAGATTCTTCACACTCAAGTAAAGTCGAAACAACAGGGTGCTCTTCGATTCCGATTCGACTTGATTTGGATCTAAATATTACCGCCGTCATTATTTAAACCAACTATTTCTTCGACATTGCAATAAAGCCGGATACACACAAGCAGACACTTTGGCGGGCGGTTATTGGTTTTTATTATACTAAGCGAGCATTCGCACGCTTCTTGTAAGAAACCGGCATCGGGTTTCAATCCCACAATCTTTGGCGGATGGGGCAATGTGGTTTGAAGGGAAAATCGCTGGTGGCTAGGATATGACATTCATGTTTTATCTCAGTAGATTTATTAACGAAGGAGAGTTATACCTTGCAATACGGAAATGAACGTTATCAAACGTGGTACCGTTAGATTGCTTCGCGCCCACCGTCGGGTTACCGGAGCAATTCTATTGTGTTGTGCATGGTTGATACGTTTTTATAGTTTTAGTGCAACCAATAATTCAATGAGCGCAAGCCATTCACGCAAGTATTTTTCCCAAGTATACAACCGTTCTGCAAGCGACCAGTTTCAATCCTTCAGCCATTCGGGCTGAAAAGTTTACGACTAACCCACCAAGTTATTTGGTGACTAATCTTAAGGTAACCATTTCTGGACAATATGCTTGCAACACGCTTGGTACAACTCCTAAAAAAACCTCGCACCTTCCATTACACTTAGCTGCTTGTTCACTTTATACATGGCTTCTCTGGCGTCCTTCGCAAAGCTATGGGCGACGGTATCATGTACAATGGCGCTGTAGTCGATCCCGAGGATTTTAAAGAACACTCCATGGTAGATACTGTGGCCCAACATCATATCTCGGTATATTCGGTCGGCGAGCTTGATCAGCGCTTCGATTTCCGAGCCTGGTGTAGATTTGTTAAAGAAATTGATTAATTTTTTACCCGGATAGGATTCGAACCCATGATAGGCTCGTCACCAAGGCCTTTTTTATCGAAATCGTTATGTGTATCGGTGTGTGTGCGAGAGCGCTTGAAATCATAATTCATAGATTTGTAAGTTAGGATGTGAAAAAAGTTAAATCCACAAATAACAATTCAAATTTAAATGAAGTACGTTACTAAACGTCTTAAAATGAAAAGTGTTATATTCGATTAACTGAAACTGGCGTGAACCCATTTGTGTAGTATGGCGCTTAAAAATCGTTCTCTTGCAATTAAATGTAGGTTAATTGTCTGTTGCAATAGCCTGCCATTTACAAGTTAATCACAAAGCATGACTGCAATAATAGCAATGTGTTATGCTCCTTATCTTACCTCCATAAAGTGAGGCCTTCTCCTCGTCGTATTCTTTTTCCACCGACTCGTCCAGCATTGTATCGTACAGGTCAACGTAATACGCATCTGTGCCACGCTTCAGCGCTTCCCTGACGTCATCCGTGACGTCGGAGGAGCCGGAAATCGTAGGATTGATGGTGCGCACCAGCTGGTATAAGCTCATACCGCCCAGCTTTTTTATGCACAGCAGCAAACTTCCGAGAGAGATGACGTAATCCGGCTGTGACGTGTCAGGTTTTTAATATCGTGACTTAAATGGCTTCCATAGCGGATATACAATTCTTTCCGCCTACTGTTGCATCATGTTTGGAATAACAATATTCGCAATGAATGGCTGCACGATACATGATTTTCAAACTTTTATATTTTTTAAGTTGCAAGTTAGGTAAAACCTGCTTTACTGCGCTGTTGTCAACTATTTTAGTTTCGTACCGACTCTGCATTGTACATGTGCGGTCGTGTAGTCAAATAGTTAACGCGGCCGATACATATATACATATTATGGTGGTTTAGAGCGTCGCCTTTTCAGCGAAATGTTGCCCGTTAAAAGACAACAAAAAGGCATGGTATAAAGGGTTTTCTCAGTCACGGAAATAAACATGAATATCTTATCCTTACTTTTCCGGTGGAAAACTCTTCCCGGTGTCGAGCCAATTTGTCGGATTCGTGCCGCAAGAAGTTGTAGAACGACTCGCAAAGGACGTCGACCGTGTACTTCTCCGCACAAACCGCCTTCGTGTCGCTGCTGTGAGCTTCAAGTTCTTTCAACAATCCATCAATGAAGAGAATATCAATACCGTGTGTCGACTGTGAGTAACACGTCATTTAAACACGTTCGTAAACTTCTACCTCTCAGCAATGCGCATGGCTAACCAAAGATTAGCAAATTAAAAGCAATTTTAAGAGGATGGATGCTTGGAAATTTACAAACTCTTATGTCTAAGATACGACAAAGTATGTTTTTTTTGTGTTTTAGGGAGTAGCACTGCACCAAACCTACGCTTTCTTGCCCCCGTTACTTCAAACGGTAATTAAAATTATAAGTTTTAATTACAATACACATTATAATTACAATATCATAGAATATTATTGATATCCCCGTGCAGGGGCGTTAACATACGTGTAATCGTCAGATTACCTTGTTCCCATCGTCGAATTACCTTAGCTATTGCAGTGTGTTGTGTATATTTGATAAGAACTTCCTTTAATTTTGGCAAAACGAATTAATCGACTGGGCTTAGCCAATGTCTGATAAGTTCCCTGCCCAAGAATACAACCTAGTAGCTAGCGGCCAGTTTCGAACCAGCAACCCTTCGCCTAAAAGGCGACGCACTATTTTGCCAAGTTAGTAAACACATAAGAACAACATGAGAACCACGACCAGAGGAACGTGATAGTAATAACAAAAATTATTAACTTTTTAATAAAAGTTGCATGCAATGATGCTGGTCTACAACCTTATAATTACATTGCGCACGTTCTTACTTTTAAGTGAATTTTCGAGAAAACTTCCCACCGCACGATGGCGCAAGTAAGAGGGTCTATCTCATGCTGTCCAATAAACTCTTGAATGATACTGTCAATCTGCTTGGGCAGAACAGCGTTCCACACTTCTCCACCCTTGACAAACAATTACATTTAATTGTATTTAATTTGGATCGAAAAGACGGTAAAATTTACCAAAAAAAGAGCCAAAAAACACCATTTTAATATACAATCTCTCATATTTAGACACTATTAATTGGAAAGCATTCCTTTAAAACGCCCAAAATTAGAAGTGCGACTTTTTTATGATGTTGTTTGTTAAGGATATTTAAAGTCCATTAATTATGCTCCAAAATAGAATTTAAAATAGCCATGGTCTAACTCTATAACAGATCCGAATGTGGGGATCTGCAGCCCAGTTTTAGTGAGTATGTAAAACCGTGCAGAGGTATAGTGTGTTACAAAGTACAGGGCTGCTACATACTAAATCCAGAAAGCTAAGTGTACGTTAACTCTAGGCCTTTGACTTGTAAGGCATATTATATTGTAGCCTTGTACGTTATGCCATGACAATATTAAATGGAAGTATACTCAGTTTTTCCACCCCCAGCATAAATATCCAAAAGGCATACAAATAAACAAACAGAATTTGTTCAGATCAAATAAGTTGGTGACAATAGTAACACAAATCAACTTACAAGTCTCAAGCTTAAAGTGTAAATATTCATAAGACTAAAGAGAAACTTTAGATGAAACCTAAGTGTGGGCGCAATAACGCATGTACCGCCTACATGCTTTAAAATGCACAGTATATTAAAATAAACTATAGTTCAAAATCCATTATTTTATGAAGGCAACGATTAAAAAAGGCTAAAACATTAGGTTATACTTATACATCTCTATTGCAGAAACCGTTTGTCCTACTGTTTTTTGTAGCATAAGCAAATAGGTCGGTAGAATAAAGTTTTTTTAAAACTTGGAGTTATTGATTGACCAGATGTTCTTGTAAAGTTTTATTGAACTGAGGTACAATGAATGCCTAGGTGCCTTATTCATACAGCACTCCGTAAATATTTGGAAAGTTATTAGAACTAGACGTGGTAACGCCTTCCGCACAATGCTGAAATGAACGATCACTACAAGACGACGCGTATATTTTGTTGCTGTTGTTTTATAATGATTCATCTTTGGAAGCTGGTTAATTACGTTATAATTAAAAATTTGGGTGTCATTTGTACTTAATAGAGTCATTTTACTTTGGTAATTTGCTAATTCGACCAAAAGCGTTACGAAACCTTTGAAAATCATATAATACACTGTGTTGTTTGATAATCTATTTTATTTACCGAGCCAAGTTTTGTGTTTTTAATCGGGCCAACTTTTTCGAACCCGTGAGGGTTCGTTGATAAGACGGTTTTTTTCTATATAATTTGGTATATGTATCAGTGGCATTAACCATTCGGCCAAACGACCATATATACACTTTTTGGTTAATTTAATGTTTTTAATGGTATTGGGTCTAAGGAGCCGTCGGTGGTAGGACAGAATCAGAAAAACTCAAGATTTTAACAAACTCACGTACCTTGGCTAAATGCTCTTCGAAGCTAGTTTCTGCAGCCGTGGTTAGTATTCCGGCTAATACCACATCGACCGGGTATTGCTTATGCTCGCTTCTCTCACGTTCTTGCGTACTACGTATCGTGTGTATCTCGATATGCAACTTAATACGGCCGGTCACTTTCTGTAAAATGGAAAATTTGTTAAAAATAGAAAAAAATTATTTCGATTTAAATCCAGCGTGCGATGAGCGCCATGAGAGAACTGTGAATCACGGGATCGCAGCCAAGAGGCAATCAAGGAACGTCTAAGGATGACGCCCATCTTCTTGGTCATTGGGCTACGTGGCATGATATATATATAACACGAGACAACGCGCGGACATAGCCTAGTTATATTTAGAATTTGCATTTGTTTAAAGTTATAATTGAACTCACAAAAAAAATTCAAACTTTCAACAATTGTGCATGTAGAAAATAAACATTAATAAAACTTGTTTTGGCATAGCTACAGAAAATAAGGTTCATATTCGATTTAACATAATAATATTTAAATGTTTTAAAATCCCTTTGCTTTTGTGAAAATTCGGATTTCATTACACTAGTGCATTAAAAATAGAGATGTTAGGTGATGCGTAAAGTACTGAAAATAAGACTGTACAGATCGTATCCATTATTTAAACAAAACATACATTATGGAATTTTGTCACATATACCCGTTTTAACAGTATTTAAAAACAACTTCCACCCCCTTTCCCCATGCAGCACTAATCATGTAGTTCTAAAAACACTTAACAAATAGATAGATATATTATAATATTGAAAAAAAAAATTATGAGATAAAAAAATGAAAAATGAAACCTGTAATGAATGCGCTGAGCGCAGTTTGAACCATCTCTCCAATCCCTGGGACGGAATGCTTGAGAGTGGTAGAGAGCTGAACCCCATGAAGTCATCTTTCTCTTCCGACATAACGGATTGTGACACGACTTCTTTCACGTACCTTCATATGCATAATACGATGATATCATATGAGTTAAGGAGATATTATGTAAGCAAATTGTCACTTTATTTCTCGGAAGAAGGGGAATGACGGTTATTGGACCAAATATCTGAGCAAACTTGAACAAGGTTTATGACAAGACATTTTACGTTACTGCGTCAATCAACTATACCTAAATGGATCGTTTAGAAATGTTTAATCCAATGGTGACAGCTATATTTTTTCACACTCCGACCGTAGGCAGGGCCCGACTTTAAAAATGTTCCTTTTTTGGTTGTCTCACTTCCGGGTATTCACCATGTAATCCTATATCGTGTTTTATTTATGTCAACAAAAATTAATGTTATATTGCACGTATTTATCCGCGGTATCCGTTTCATCTTTAAATAATATTTGTGTCTGGTTTGTCGTGTCTGTATATGGCTGCGGTTTTGTAGAGTTCCTGCTCCCTTTAATTGTTGCGTAATTCGGCGTATGCCGTGTTTACCACGAAAATGACAATAGGCTATGATCTGCATATTAATGAGTAAGGATGTACCACTCATTACACATACAAGTAATGTATCACTTCAGGAAACCAATATTTTACCTAGTTAACCAATATAAATTTATTATCCAACGAATACGGATTTAAATGTTACTTTTATGGGCTAGTTATTGGTTTCCCCCAGTTTCCAAAGATAATAATTTCATTGGTAAGATTTCGGTTAACGGATAAGTGTTAGGTGGGGCTGGCGGATATAACCCTATAATAGGTGATTATTACTTTAAAAAATAATCACTAAAACAAAGCCCGCAAAAATGCCAAAAGCACTTAGTTATATATATTTATATTTTCACGGCAAATTTCGTACCAGTTATTCTCCGGAGCAATGTGTATCGTTATAATAATCTAAGAAACAAGTATCTTACAGCGTGGCTCAAGGGTACACATGTTGGGTTAACTAGATAACGCCTAATTATTCAGACCACAACTAGGATGCTATGAAACGTGTGGTTCTTTTCATAATTGTATTATGGTAGAAATTGCAAGATTGCCACAAACGTAGTTTTTTTATAGGTAATGATATACCCCATGATGGACTCGTTCATAAGACAGCTTTTGTGTAGAATCGGTATATGTATCGCTTGCGTCAAATGACCTCACGAACCGCCAGGTAAGTAGCAAAACCGATACTGCGCACTAAGCACAATACAGTGGTCAGCAAGTTTCGTACGTAGTAAAAATAGGGATGAAATAACCCAGCTGAGCAACATGTTAAGATCATTATTTATTAAATTAAATACTTCTTTAGGTAAATTCACCTGTCGGTTAAAATACGCCTTTTAATTATTTATTTTCTAGCCCGATTGGCAACGTTTGATTTTATCGAAATGTGGTAAACCACAATACATTGCGAATATCGCCATATGTAACCATATTTCACTTAGTTGCATTAAAATTTTATATCGGCAAAGGTGCACGCGGATGAAGTGACTGCATAACTGTCCTTCACGGTGCGAAACTGCACGTTACAGCGGGTTTAGATAAAGATTTGTAAACCGAAATGCGTTTCCCCGTCCATTTCAAAGCGTTAAGTTCGAGTAAACTGTTAATAATTAACAAGGTCACTTATGCTTCTTTTTGCGAATTATTAACAAAAACTTGTTTTACAAACGTTGTGTGATTTACGCTTCAAACAAGGGTGTCATCCAACTCAAATACTATGACGTGGAAATAATTTTATTATTTATTACGGCGGGAAGGTTTGGTTTTAACTTTGTTTAATTAACACTGCGGTTCGTGTAGACAGACATAAAAATGGGGAATCCTAAAACGTTAATATCAAGATTAGGCGCGCGATTTACAGGTTTCTATGGCAACTTTTTTACCGATCTAAGGTTCGAACCCATGATGAGCTCGTCCCTAAGACCGTTTTTTTTATAAACATTGCTTTGGTTTAGGTATCGGTCGCGTTAACCACGCGGTCACATGAATGTGTAAGGCAACTTCACTTTTTACATTCGCTGTCACGTATTGTGCTTTTGTGTTTAACAGTATACTTTTCAGCAACAGTGCCTGCCGTGACAAAAAATGTGTATCCAAATATTCGTGGATGGTGCAACCATTTGATATATATTTCGTGACATAAAGAAACACGGAAATATTATGGTCAAGGAGCCTTTTCACGGTTAAAAGTTATAGATCGTGCATAATACACCAAGTATGTGCTTGTTTTTAGCTTAAGTTCGTGCAACCACCCAAATGTTAGATTTGGCAAAAACGTTTCACGAATGGCGCGCCAGTTGTCCTTGCTCGTTTTTTTAAATATTGCGACTTCATATAAATTTGGTTTTGAATTTGGCTCATACAAAATATATGAAACCGCTGGTTCTGATTCTGCAGTTAGGCTGACAGTTTTTTAATACTCCGAGCTTCGAAACGGCCACCTCTCTTGATCCAGCGCTTTCCACGTTCCTCTACAGGTTGTTTTTACATGTGCATACGGTCAACTTAAATTATCCGGTCAAACAAATGCAGTTGTGTTTTGCAAACTGCATTACCAGGATACAGACGTCATTTGGGTGCAAATGGGCGCTCATAAATGGCGTCAATAGCCTTGCCGGTTAATTGATCTGTATTGTCATTCGAATTAAAGCCCATAGTCCAAATTACTTCCGAACGTTTAGTTAGTTACAGACTACAATATACCGCAGCTTATCTTCAATAACGCAATTATGGTCATCCTAGCTACACAGGTTAAGCTCTAACCACATAATATAAGAATAGTTCTAATTGCCTTGTCGTTCTCTATAAAAGGGCATTTTTGTGGAGAATTTAAATCCCAAATTAATAAAGTTAATACGTTTGCCTAAATAAGACAACGCAAACAGTCCATTCTGTATTATTTACATGTTATAGCCGGAACACACGATGGTAAATATACGGAGCTGCGGTGACGCATACTAGACCTAGAATTCCGTGTCATAGCACATTATAAACAATGCCTACACGTAACAACAGTGCATTGTTTTGGGAAATTTTGTTTTAATTTTAGTTCTAACTATACCGTAGACGTTTTTTTTATTTATGGGGGAAATTTTAGGTGTTTATTTGTATTGTTTGGTATACAGGCCAGATTCGGTGATCCTACGACAGCCTATACGTTGTTGATTAGGGTAATAAAGCCCTGAGATCGTTTTTTGATGTATGATATGTATAATGCCAATACTTAACTTACCTTCCCACTCCTTTAACGCCTTTCACTTTTTTATAACTACCATTCGACGCTGCCGAGTCTTCATCGCAGTCCCAAACTTGTATTTGCAGTGAACAGTTCGGAATTTGATTCCGTTCGATATAAAGTTCCAAGTTTTCGTTCCATTCTGGGGTTAGGGTCGACTCCTTGACCGATGTGTTCACTGTTGTGAATTTAGAGTGGCGAAGATTCACGTATTGGGAGCTGGGTACAACTGCTAGCAAGCAGTATGGGTCAGATGTCCCGTCCACATCTTTAGCAGCCAAGTGCTCGGCTTTCTGTACTTGGAACTGTAGTGCGCACCTCTGCGAGATTTCCTGACTTTGTGCCTTTTCAACAGCTGCTTTGTGGTTTGCATTTGATACTTCAAATGTTTTTTGCGCCAATTCCAATAGGACTGTTTTCGGAAAATCTGACAGTTCGCACTCAAGTCGATTTTCTATCACATTTACAGTGTCTTCATACATCTGGGTCCTAAACGCCGCGTTTTCCATAATTTTCTCGAGCGGTTTCTGCAACGCCGCCGGGTCAAGTGATTTAATTTTTTCTCTGGTCTTGCCCAGCTTCCGTCTGCGTAACATGATAGCGGTTCCTCTATCAACCAGTACAAAGATGATTCACTATAGCTATGCGATTTCACTACAGAAAACAAGCAAGAGAGTAAGTAATTTGTAAAAGAGAGTATTTACGTGTTAACCAACAGATAAACTCTCAGTACAGTATATGCTAACCCAATAGTGAGAAACATGTGTAAGTTCAACTGTTTGATCACGATTATTTATTATTTAAAGGTCAGTTTAATATTTCAAAACAGCAATTTTAAATCAAAACCTACCTTATTTTCCTGTATGTTACGTAATAGTAATAACTGTTAGGCAATATAAATAACTACTAATGATTTGCATTTAGAGAAAATGACTAAATTTTATTTGTCCTTTATTTGTGAACTTTTATCTAAAAATCTATTTTCACACTTAAATCTATAATTTATTGGGTCACCGGTACGTTATGGCCAAGAAGCGTATAATATTGACTAGATATCGATATTTTAAAATGCATATTAACAAATTTAATGTTAAGAGAAGTTTATAAATTCTAACCAATCTTACCCTTTATAACTTATACGTAAACTAAACCTGTCTATAATCGACTTAACCGTAAAACAGCGATTTTTCTACGTGCGTGGAATTTTTGTGGTGCAATAGGTCAAGACTTCGAAAGTTTCACATCCAAAATTAAGCACATGAAACTAGTGACTTGAATCATAGGCTACAAAAGTAACGAAATAATGACTATTTTGTCACATCGTACACATAAACCCAGTCTACCTTTTTGCTTTATAACTGAAATATAAAAATTACAAATTGTCGTTACTTCAGACGTTTATTTTAATCAATTCCATTTTTAGTCACTTTAGTTGTTTATTTTAATCCAAAATTGGTATTTCTTGCTATACAAAGCTTAAAATAGTGAAATATTAAGATCCACAAAACTTCCTGCTTTTAAATAACGTCCTAATCAACTACGTCATTATAAAAGCTGCCTGCTGTACTATACTTCCTCCTTTTGTGTTAAAGCACTTTTATAAGGTTCGCTAATATACGGATTTTAACGGATATTTATATCACCATGTAATGAGGTGGAGTCATATCATGCTAATGGGACATTACGGACTACCACAAAACGGAGTGGGAAAATCGACTCAATCATTACACGACCTAAGCTCTGTTTAAAAAATAGCCCATTCTTAAATGTAACTTAACATCTCTATAGGCTTTAGCTACACAAAGAGCATAGAAATAAACTTGCCTTAACTAGCTTTCGCCAGGCTTATTAGTTTTTCGTGTTTCGCGACACGCTTTCACGGTTTTGGTAAACATTCAAAGCAAATACAACTATTTCTATGCTGTAATGCATTATGCTTGTCCGTTTAAACTTTACATTATACCCAACACACGCGCTTTTATGGTTTGATAGTTTTACCAATAAGCTCCCAAATTTGTTTAATTTTGGGGAATTTGTATTATCACTCTGAATGACTGCATGCATTACATCAGTAATCTTTATTTACTGCACCTAAATTATGCCAGCATCTTGTCATATTATCAGCATTACATCATTCACGGAATATTATTGTTTAAGTTCCAATGCCCACACTCATTCAATATATTTGTCATTATGCCCAGATTTTTCTAGATAGAAATAGTTGGACTCGAACGGTTCAGTCCATGAAGTCTAACTTTCGTAGTCAGGGTCTACGAATACGAGCAAAGTTTTGCTTCTCTTATGTTTCGCGGGCTTTGTATTTGCACAGTTAAGCTCAAACCACCGACTGTTTGCTTACCGCACGTTGCCTCATATTTTGATTTATTAAATAATAAAATTAAATAAAAATAATTTCCACAAGTGAATCGTCTGCGTTTTTGTTTCGGAGCTTTTCTGTCACATCTACCACATTTTTTAGATAATAACCAGTATAAAAAAGTCTTGTGGCTAATTAAAAAAAATATTCTCAAATTTAGTTTAAAAATTTAATTTGGAATATACTAACCTGAGCGTTTACTTTACTACCTTGCATTATTTAAATATGCGACTTCCTCAATTTGCGGTACTTCCGTGTTGTAAGCTCATGAATGCTCACTGCTAATAGATCTGACTAACTAATAGCACTGTGATTGCAATCTCTTTTTTATTGTTGGTCTCTTTGCCTTGTCAGCCATGAATCACCGCACTTAATTGCGTAGGAGCATTGTAAAAATAGAAAAAAACGTAATAGCGTTGAAGGCCTATACAGAGTTAATACCGAAAAAATGTATGGACAAGGACTACATTTACTCTCTCTATTGCTTCAAAACGCATTAAACCTACGGTATATACGTTTTACTGGCAAAACAACAGATAAAAATAGGTACACTGTCAAGCCTGCAGACAACATTACATACAGTAAATCACAAGTTATCTATACATTAATATAAAAACAACGAATTTAAATGCTTCTAGATATAGTTGTAACTTGGTTTAAATATCAGTTATTCAATCGTTTAAGGCATATATACCAGTTAACGAATCGTTCGAATAGCTCGTTCCAACTGTCCGATTATCAGTTTAAGAGATACGGATGGGTTTACGACCAGGTAGTTGATAGTTTAATCTTTGCCGGACTTGTACAGTTGGCACTTGGGGGAGTTCACTTAACGGACGGAATAAATCAATTCCACTATAAAGTTATATTAAATATTCATCATAATAGCTCCCAAATCCGCATATTTTCGTTGTGTTTGGTTGTCTCACACACAGGGAAAAAGTGACTCTCCTTAATGCTATTTCAGTGAGATTTTTAATGATAATTATTTTGATACTAACTTTTTGGACACGCAACTGGATAAGTACAATTGACTCGAACTTGAAGGAAAGCTTATTTCTTATTTAAAACTATAAAATGAAGTTCCATTTGAGACACTCGGGGTAAATGTACCAATGGCGATCTTTAATGCAAAATATTTAATTAAATTTTTTTTTTCTAGTCTATGTAATTACGATTCAATCATGATAATTTATTACTTTTGATACAATTTATTAAAACCCGTGCTTCTGCTACCAATTTTTCCCTACACGTTTTACAACTATATGTGCTTTTTTGTATTAGCCTTTTAAAGGGGCATAAACGAAAATTAATTCATTTGAGCTCAGTTTCGAACCAATTAGGGTTTCGTCACCAAGACCGATTTTGTTAAGAAGTCTGTATATGTATTGGTCGCTTTAACCATTCGGCCACGCACCCGTGCAATAACTGATTTTTTTACTGAGCCAAGTTTCGAACCCATGAAGGGCTCGTCACTATGACCGTTTTTTTTGTATAAGAGTTGGTATATGTATCGGTCGCTTTAACCATTCGGCCACACGCCTCTACAAAAACTGATTTTTTTTTTTTTTTTTATTGGAAGTTATTATTTATGTCTAAAGAAAAATATAAAAAAGCTTTGTAACAATTCTTGCCTAGTGACGTGTCATACGAAATGAGCTTTCAGTACATATAAATTGACAGATATTCTTTATTATTTAAACGGAAAATAAACAAAATATATTAATGTTTTTGAGTCCAAAATTTTCCAAGAAAATTAGTGGGTTCTTGGACTTCGGTTGGGTTTTCTAAAATAATCACGCACATGGCAATTTTGCTTCCAGTTTAGTAATGTCTCTTGCAGATCCATCTCTCCCTTGATGATCAAAATATCGATTGCTCTTACATCTCGAAACATGGGAATTCTTCATCAATTGCTCCTTAATTTTTTCTTGGACAGTTTCAACTGCATATGGTAGTTGGTACGTTCTAATTATCAGCGGCACTGCGCGGTACCATTGCTTGTATAACGTCAAAACTCTTCGTTTAGCTTGGTACGGATTGGCAGAAACGATCGGTTTTATAGGAACTCGCTTCGCAGCCACTGCCGCGACAGCTCGAGCAAAAGTTGATGACATTGTGAACCAACACAGTAATTTGCAGCTACAAAAACTGATTTTTTTTACCGAGCCAAGTTTCGAACCCATGATGGGCTCGTCACTAGAACCGTTTTTTTTGTATAAGAGTCGGTATATGTATCGGCCGCGTTAACCATTTGGCCACACGACCGTACTACAAAAACTGATATACAAGAAGCAGTGTATTGCGGTACATGGGCGCCGTCTAGCGACAAAATTTGGCAGGATAAATAGAAAAGAGTAGTAATTACTAGAATCTTGGTCAAACTTCAGACTACTATATTAATAAAAATAAAGATGCAAGACTATGTGGGTAGTCAATAATAAAAAAAAGTCAGCTTGGGGTAATGACTGTATCTAGATAGGTAAGATTTCTGATTCCGTCCCTTCACACTTCCGTCACTACTTTGCTGTGTGACGATATTTGCTGTAAAGAACTCTCCGTACAATCTGTCTCGGTTTTGCTGGTTGAATTTTCAGTTGATTGATTTATCTGTAACATTTATCGTGTGTATTATCTGGGATTACCCACAGTACTATCAATGACTTTTAGTCCGACTAATTAGCCTGGTGGGTTAGTGTGTTACAGATACAAAACTGGTCGCCAACTAGTCGGCTGTGTCCTTGGGCATGGCCCTTAAAGGACACAAATTGACCGTGTGTTAACCCCCTTGGTTTTCCCACTCATATGGGTAAACATGAATATCTTATCCTTTCGTATTCTAGGAAGCTACTTCAACTATAATTAGCTGATTGGATATCAAGTGATCAAATATTACAAGTGGTTGCAGTGAAAACGGGCGGAGTTCGTAGTCTTATGGTGATCGGGATTAATTGGAATTGTTTTGGACCTTCTCACTGCACTGTTAATGGTTGCAACTTAAATTAAAATTTAAAATTATATTTACGATGTAAATAAAGTTTTATAAACGACATACCTATTTCTATAGTGCGACAAACAGTGTCTAAAAGAATTTCACGAATAACTCGCAATGGTGTAGTGATGGAGCGTTAACAATAAAATAAAACAGTTTGTGTATTATTTAAAAATATAAAATAATATCAGGATTAAAATTTTATCGCTTTAGAGGTTAAACTGAGTGAGCGAACATCTAGCTAGACAATTTAAATCTGATTGAAAAATCATCATGTGAAGTAATATTTTCGATATTGTATTGATTTCCAAGCCATTTTGGGTATATCTTTTATGCCCCACCTTTGTCTATTTCTATTTAAAACGTACACGACCTAAAATACACACAAACACACTTACGCTTTCGGGTTCGTCGTTCTGCCTTCGATCAAAGAAAAGCTGAGCTGTCAACTGAGTTGTGATTGAAGGTATTTGTTTTTTCTCCTCATGTTTGTACTTCTTTCCATCATACCCATGCGCCACGTAATGATTAACCGTGGTCAAAATCTGCAGACATTTTTCATTAATTGTAACCCCGCAATTGGAAAAGCAAACGGAATTGTCGTTGTTCCAGTATTTTTATTTGGTTTCATTTTATATTTAAGGCAAAATATGTTACAAATGTACAAAGTAAGTGTGTACTAATTCGAATTATTAAAATGTCTATCGGTATGACTAATCAGAAATAAGAGACTTTTATATTATAGGTTTATTAAAATGTCTAAAGCAATATTATAAAAGTACCTTATTTCTCATTAGTCATACCGCTATGAAAAAACACGTAAACCTGAATACAAAGGATGTTAATCTTACCTCCATTATTTCCACATTTTTATCAGCATATTCGTCTAAACACTTGCACAAAGATTGGATAAACCTTGACCCACTATTTTTGTTTCTCCAAGCAGAGAAATCTGCAAACTAGTTTTGTTAGACTTAAATATTAATAAACCAAAGCGGTAAAAAATGACAAACGCATAGCAATGCACAAAATGGGCGAGAGGCTACTTGCTAACTAATACGCATGAATTGCATGTTTACATACGTTTTGACTATTCAATGTTGCAATATAACCGTGCTTCCAAAACTATTCAAGGACATGGTGACGAAGTTGTTATCGCGACCGATTAATGTACAGTTTAAAAACAGCCATAAAGTGACAAGCCCATTACAGATTCGATATTGCCTTGAAACAAAACAAATAGCCTAATATATGTGCAGCTTGTACGAGAATAGTTTTACCACGAATATAAATTTTCTAACGAATACCATCAACCGTTCGTAAAGAAATAATAATGAACTGTAGCCTATACCATGCGGTGTTGCTTGCGCAACTAAAAAATCAGCTTCTGATGGAATTGCCATCACCATACTTCTGTCATCAGCTGGTCCGTCTGTCACATCGAAATGATATTCCACTGTTACGGGGGTACTTTTTCTTGACCCTCGGCAGGCCTTGATCAAAAAATAAAATATAATCGTTTAGGATATAAAATAAAATATAACCAGAAAGTGTCCATATGTTAATCACCGCGCTATTTGTAAAACAAATTAGGACTGTATGTAAGCATAAATATATCGAATTTAGATTGTTTCTGCAAGTAGAACCATATTCCCCTATCGTGTTACTTCAAGCTAAGCACTGCACAATTATTTAAGCTCACATTTTGTTTAAGCTTGATTGAACATTACGTATATTTTTTAAGTATTCACAGAAAAACGAGTAAAACTTTGTATTTTTTTCAGTTTAGCTGTTTCGCATATCTTATAAAAGTGAAATTTATTTGCGTTTCGATTGATAATTTACTTCTGGTATAACCCATAGCTACAAATTTCTGCAAAATTTACAATTTCAGACGGAGGTAAAAAGTAAATATGGGAAATATGCTAAGACAAACCAATATACAAAATAACACTTCTTATTACTTGGATGAAAAATAGCTTTGGCTTTCCCGCTAAAGAAGGACACCTGCTCGCCTTGAAAAGTTGTAATATCTGGGATAGATATATTTCTCCGTCCTTTGTAAATAAAACGTTCCCTTCCGACCCGTGACTAAGGAACACACATACGAAGCAGTCGCTGTCCGAATGGTCTTTATGTGCCACTGTTGTGAATTAAGAGTAGGTAAGTCGGATTTACAAATACGGTTGAACTATTTCGGACGCTTTGGTCTATATAGTCGTTCGGACGAACCGTCAGCCATTATTTGTTAAACACTAAATCGGCTGCTAACTGGCGATTGTACTCTTGGGCAAGCAAGCTTACGTAAATACTGTGGCAATATTTCTATGTCTTGGTTTTACCGGACTCAGTTTCGAACCCGTGGGCTTTTTGCTAAGACGATTTATTGGAAGTAGGTAGGTATATGTATCGGGTTTCTATATCTTTTTTATTTCGAACCCATGAAAAGGGATTAGGCTATCCCAGTTTTTTTAAAGATGGTATATGTATCGGTCGCGTTTACCATTCGGTCACACGACTGTTCCAGGTTTCTAGTCTAGCCGAATAACTTGGTGGGTTATTGCCCCGCCTTTCGACCGAACGGTGATAGCATAAAAACGGTCCTTAATCAGTCGGTTAAGCTCTTGGGCGATGCAATTAGAGGTTATTCCCGGAACCCAGTGAATTAATGTGCTTTACTAAAACAGCATCATACTACACACTGCAATAGCTTCATCACCCGAGCCGTGGGTTATTAGAAGGTAATTGCGAATAATCAATTCACCGTTACGGTACGGGCGTAAATATAAATAACGCTCGACTCGAGTTTTTATATACGAGAATTAAAACATGATACCTATCCTGTAGATGCATATCATACTTGCTAAGAAGTGGAGATGTATGATCCTATCATTTCTTGGGTATTTTGTTTTCTTTTCAGAGGAGCTTATACTTACGTCCATCCAAATGATTTTGCAGTTGGGACGTTGTAAAGTCCTGTTTTATCATAATGTCTTTAAATCCTAATTTTGTGGCGGTTCTCTGCAGCATCAGCGCATCTAGCATAGATCCTGTTCGGGATTTTGGCATCCCGTAGAAATTCTGTAAATAATTCGAAAAGGTTTTTAATAGGATTGAATGGCTACCCAGTGGTACAATCGCAACGTTTTAATGAGGCATTGAGCTAAAGTCACACCACAAAATAAAATAGATTAGAGAAAAATCTGAACATTTATAGGCTCAGTGGTAAGATTGGATATTTAGTTTTAATTAAAGTAATTATTTGTGCTGGGTCTGGATTACGTATCAAGTACTAATATTGTGTTTAGTGTTAAATTGGAAGTGGTATTAGTATTTAAAGTGTGTTCCAAAATATCGCAAAGGTCTGGGGATAAAACGTCACTGTGAGAATAAGTTGTCCGTTCCTTCCATTTAGTATTCTCATGTATATCTGACTATATGTTAGTAAATCATTCTTTGTGCCTATATATACCATGCTTAACATGTTATTTATTACCTCTTGGTTATAAACCACAAAGCTCCCCCTGTTTTTGTGTTTCATGAAATACTTGTGGTGCACCATGCGATGTACAATAGGAATTTCTTTTTTCTTGTCAAATCTCTCCCATTTCGCAGCGTTCTCTCCTTTAGTATCCGTAACATCCGGGTTATTTCTGGGGGATTTCAGTGTGGTTGTTACCGTGCTTTAGTTGTTGGATTTTAGAATGTTGGTATTTTAACTGCCAATAGTCTGACAATTTACCATCAAACATTATTGCAACATATTAAAAAATACTGTTGAAATAGTAATCTACAACTTTACACGTTGTTTTTCATTTTAACAAATGAAAAAGCTTAGTTTTTGCTTTAAACGGCTGAGAAAACTATTGGAGATACTTGGCGTAATAAAAATAGTTATCAACCCCAAATGGAAAAGCTGTTTTATTCTAGATACTACCTGTTTTATTACGATGGTTGCTAACGAAATTCATGTCCCCAAAAACAATTTAAACAGCCATACCTGTCAACATAATTTGCCGCTGTATGTTGAGGAACAGCTTCTTCGTTTTCTATGTAAAATATACCAAGGATTAATAACTGAAGTCACATCACAGTTAACACTAATCAGAAACATAGTTGATCATAACTAACCATTCAAGCTTAATGTTTCTGGTCGTAACAGCATTGTATCTTCTTCGTCCATTTTATACGGTTTATGTATGTTAATTATTTAAGAATATGCTAATGTTACTTC
This sequence comes from Ciona savignyi, assembly GCA_000149265.1. Taxonomy (NCBI): domain Eukaryota; kingdom Metazoa; phylum Chordata; class Ascidiacea; order Phlebobranchia; family Cionidae; genus Ciona; species Ciona savignyi. Next base: position 1,536,869 of record CH000298.1, on the reverse strand, counting down.
GATTACGCTATACCGTTCTAGCTGTATACACTTAACGTTTTGCTGCACTGCGAACTACTGTTTGGAACAAAATAGTTTACTAAGCTTTGTTCAGATTATAATTGTGCCGAGGACTAATTGTTCCATGTTTGATATTGAGCCACTCACTTTAGCTATGTTTGGTTAACGTCACCAAATCTATATACTCAATGACGTTTTTTTATGGCGTAAAATTATTATTTCAGTCTAGCCAAAATTTGCGAGTTCGGGTATTTCCTTGGTTATAAATAGTTTAATGTGGGGAACAGAAATTTCTTTGGGGTAGATGCCTAAATTATAAAAGCCGCGACATCTTTAAGTATACTGTAGTAAATGGTGCAATTTATGCTATGTGGCTGAACAGTACGAATTAGTGTTTGTGCCTTGCCATAAAGAGTCAGGCGTGAAATATAAACACACGCGCTCTTAAGCCTGCCCAAATGGTCTTAGTTTCTTTGCAGTAACTGAGGCTCGCTCGCGAGTCAGCTTTAATAAAACCAAGTTTAAACCGAAGCCACTGCAGTGTGTTGTATATTGTTCTGCCGTTTGTTAAGTTGTAAAAAAATCTGGCCCACCTGTAAAAAGGTGTTTTGCAGCACTTTTTTAACTACCAGAGACATGCCACCGAACTAAGAATTCACGAAGCAAAGCTTTCTATCGTTTGCAATATTCACATTTTCTTTTTGGAAACATTACAAATAAGAAAATAGCCTCATACCATTTTAAATAGTTGCAGCGATTATTGTTTTAAACTGTTATCGTTCGAACGGGTAATATTCAAATTAGTAAACTTTTCCCTGAGGAATCGCGCTATCAACTTGTATGCATATTAGTAACAAAGTAATATTTTGAGGGAAGCTTTCGAACCACGGAATAATTTACATAGTTATCATGTTCGAGGAAAGCAGTTTGCCCCCTTCCACATTTTAGCAAAATAGTAGGCAAATGAAGCGTTCGTAGTTTAAGTCAGGAATGTTATAAAAGTGGAGACGCCAGCGGTTGGATTTACTGACAAGCGAACAAAGATGAACCGACGACTTCTACTTCTCCTGGGACTGCTGGTGCTGCTGCTCGCTCTGGAAAGCGAGGCGGTTGTTGTTGCAAGACGACGAAGATGGACTTGGTGGCGACGCTGGGGAAGGAGATGGCGAAGAAGAACACGCCGATGGAGGATTGTCCGCATCAGTAATACAACCGGAGACGAACAATCGTAAGTTTTAAAATCGTTTTATTTGGAATAAATCCTGCAGTATAAAGCATTGGTACTTTGAATCTTGTGAGTTAAGGTCTGGTATATCCATCAAGTAGTAAAAAGGACTCGAACGTGATTTTATATCTATTACACTATATTGTATGAATTAAAATATTTTGACCTTTTAAGCTTTAATTTCTTGTCCCGGCGTTTACCTTGTAGGATATGTTTATGGGAAACATACTTTCCCGTACATATGGGTGGGTGCATATATACACATTCACATTACACAGTGTTTCTTTTGTTATTTAAATCTAGCTTAAATTCGTTATTAAAATTTGACATATGCCTTCTATAACAGAATGGAATTTGATATCCCAGAAGAAGCTGAAGAAGAGCAACAGGGTATGAATCTCGCGTTTATAAATTTATTTCTTTTATTCAGGAGTTTGCAATTTTTAACCCATTGGGCACCCCGGAAATCTTATCATTAAAGTTAACCTCAAAGTGAAGACATTTTATTTTAAAACTGGAGTTATTTTTGGCTCTAACTGAGCATAACCTTACACGTACACATGTTAACCCAGCTTGCAGCCTACGTGTATCTAATATAAGACAACTGCTTAGATAGTCTTCTAAGTAAGGTAGATCACTACATGGTAATTTAAGTGAAAACAGGCCCTTACTAATTCGTTCTATTTATTATCACTCCGTGTTTTTAGATGATATTCCTGATGAAGAAATCATGGCACAAATGTTGGAATAACTTTCTGCGGCGTTCTTGGTAAAGGTCTTAATTTTATTGGGTCAAAATATTAACAAAGATTTTGCAGGATAGAGGCACCGCAGCAGATACCATTACAACTGTCACACTGGTTTCTCACAAATAAAACAGAATATTCCCAAATTGTTTTATTGTGTAACGATTATTTAAAATCGTAGTGCGTTATAAAGCACATTTTATTACCGGGATCATCCAATCTTTCAACGAGTGGAACTCTTATAGGTCTGCTTCCCATATATAAATCGGCCGCGTCAACCCTACAGCCTTAAACAACAGCTGCGCTTCTACCACGAATATTACTCCGCCATGACATATTAAACCCACGTGAATTAAATAAGCAATTCGAGTCACCAAATATGCTAATGAGTAGTTAATTTTCAGATTGATAAAGTAGCAATAATTGTACTGTTTTGCGGACGAACGGTTAACAGGACGTAGCTTGGATAAGCAATCAGTCACCAAAAACGCTGGTGATTCCAGAAATGCAAGTGTGGCGCACCTAGCTAATCCTTGCGGCGCACCATTTGAGAAACACTGATAAATAATCTATGCCTAAATCTCGCCAAAATGCTGGATTTCCAATGCGCCTCAAGCCCGAATCTATAGCAGTTGATACGAGTTTTATAATTCGATACAAATAGTCAATAAATTAAAGGAATTACCGTAAGCGTTAACTTTTAGGTTGAACGGCGGAGTTTCGCACAGATGACGCTAAACATGGCACATGCAGCTTAACAGACACAAATTTACCTTAGCATCTTCTTATCCAAACACTTTGATTTAAATATTTTTTTTGCTAAGAAACATGGTGGTTTTTAAACTTTTAGTGTGGACCAACATGAAAGATACTTGTATTATAAACGAAAAGAAGGTGTTTAACTAAATATTATCCATTTGTTTTTCAAGCTTAGATCTGCAACCTAAACTCAAAACCCTTCAAATGTTTACCTAAAAATTAGATTTAATACCCCTCCGTACATCAGCAACTTTTTTTCCCCAACAAAACATCTAGCATGTGCACAATAAACACCATTCCACAAAGCACTGCTCCACCGTTACAAAACAAGAATACAGATACGCAGCTCATCACATGCTGCTTCCAACCAAACAAACTTTGGGGAATCACCACCATTGTTACTCAGCAAAACACTCGTTTAAAAACAATGACTAAGGGATTGTACCACTCTTTATATCCTGTCGTGGATAGAAGTCCATTTAATTGGTTATACGCCATAAAACTCGACGTACTTTTTATAGCTCAATCTTGGCATTATCTTAAAATAATTTTTTTAACA
>CH000298.1:1521996-1533480 GCA_000149265.1 Ciona savignyi | reverse complement strand
GACAACAATATTTCCGTTTTGTAATTTCTGCATAAACAACATAACGAAGACAGGAAACAGCCTTTCCTTTTCATAATATTACTCAAAAGCTCTTTTAAGATCTATTAAGACAAAGACCAAGCACATGGATGATACATGATTATGCTTGCCCTGTTGTTCGTATTATTGTATAAAAATTTGACGCGACCGATATATATATACCAAATTATATACTAATACGGTTTTAGCAATAAGCCAATAATGGGTTCTAAACTAATTCCGATAAAATATAGTACAAAAGTCACCACTTAGCTGGTTATTTTTAAACATTAAACAAAGTAAAAAATATCGACTATCCTGTGTGTAAGTCTTCAGAAGTGGATTCTTTCTAGCACTAAGCAGACATTTTGAAAACAAACAAAAGCGATTTAAAACAGTTACTATGCTTGTTTCCAAGAAGTATCCTTAACAAACTGATCTATATGTATGTTTACTGACCAGGCAAATAAATAATTATTTTTGTCATTAGGCTGTTTTTCACACACCATACATCCATGATTCTTAAACAGTGATGTCAGAATCGCGTATGGCTCTCAACAATTCCTACTGCTGCTCTCATTAACGCGTTTAATAAATATAGGAACAAGACGTCTAGTCCAGACTACCTTGTGTTGATTGCGTGTGGCTTATTACACACTTAGGCTTCGAATAAGGCTTTTACACTAAAACGGTTTAGCACTAATTCACAGCATTAAACTGGTTTGGGTAAATTTATAAAAAAAAAATTTAATTCAAACATTAGGAATGTAAAACTGTAGATGTGGTTGTAAAACTATGTAATTTGATTAGATTGTTACGTTTTTAGCTGTTAAAACTTCGGTAATCATCACGATTCATTCATAGATGACGTGATGTACAGTTTGAGATGACGTTAGGCACACACTTCTGAAATTTGCTTATAGTTTAATATAAATGCGTTAAGACAACTAAAATTAAAGGGTAAGGCTCACGATGCATGTAGTTAAGCATTATTCCAGGAGTTGACTATATACGCCTTTTTTATCAATATCGGTTTTGCCAAACTTGAGTTAAAAGGCGATGAAACAGGACTTGTTGGTTTAAAAAATCTATACAACGTAGAAAGCGTAACTTACCGGTGACAAGCCTTTTTTTACTTTTTTCGTTGACCTTGCCCTTTAAACTATAGAAAGCGTTACAAGTTCTGTGATGTTTGGTGGATTTGTTATCCGAAACAAAACACAAATATTCAAAATTCGCAATGCATTTCTCTCCTAGAAATTGTTTTGTACAATTGTGTTTTTAAAAACTTAACCTAACCTCGAGAATAAAGGTATAGGATCCGCAGTCGGCCGGAACTTTAAAGAAATGCCTTATTGCCAGCAGCATCTTAACAAAATGTAGTAGCTTAGGGACTTGTTGAATGTTTACCTCGCGAAGAGCCATAGCGGAGTTATTACACGGGTAACCGTCAGATTAAATACCTTGCGCAGTTATTGTGATGGCTTGTACAATGCACATGAATGAGGTATGTCCGTCTACAATTTTATTAACCTATGGTAGATATTCTGCGGGGAAACGGTGGAAATTTACCATCAAATAAGCCACAAAACTAAACACAATGTGTTACTTTTAAGTGGTGCTGGATTCTTAAACGTCCTATAACACTGCTGGGTGTATAATTTGACTTTAATGTTTTCATCTTAAGATCCTCGTCTGGCAGTTGTCGCAACATGTGCCTATACTCCATAAGGCTTATGTATCGGTCCGAGTTTCGAACCCATAGTTGTATCGTGTACAACACAGTTCAAATATAGAAGTCGGTTTATGTTTGGGTCGCGTTACCCATTGGTTCTCACGAACGTCTACTATTCCCATAAAGTTTTTTTTTTTTTTTTTTTTTTTTTTTTTTACCGAGCCAAGCTTCGAACCCATGATGAGCTCGTCACTAGGACCGTTTTTTTTGTATAAGAGTCGGTATATGTATCGGTCGCGTTAACCATTTGGCCACACGACCGTACCTATTCCCATAAAGTTGCCATACGAATCTACTTTAACAGCCCTTGTACGTCATCTAGTGTCCACATACACTCAATGAAATGTTGTATCAGTTTTTTCTGATATGTTGGACAATATAAAAACTTTGAGTAAAAGTTAACAATGCTAAAAATAGCAACATGAGTATATACTCATATATTCAACAGAATACATGCATTTTTTGTTTTATATTATTTTTTTAGAAGAGTGTATTCTTTTTTTTAAAGGAGTGTATTCATGTTTATTTCGGTTGATGGAAAAACGCAAATGGGGTTAATACATGGGCAATTGTCAGATCACCTCTCGCCAATCGTCGGTGTACCGGAACTACTGCAGTGTGTTGTGTATGATTAAAACGTTCCTTCCATTTAAAGAAACCTATCATTTAATTGGTTTCAGGCATTTTTTGTTAAGTGCCTTGCCCTTTGTTAAAAAAGGGTTTGCCTGACCAAATGTATCAGAAATCAATATTCAGGCGCAATAATCAGTCAAATAATAGTTTATTCTGAAATATATAAGTCTTTTTTACTGTTATTTATACTACTCTATACCTAACTAGAGATAAATCAAATATTCTTGCATTTCCGAAATTATACCCACAACAGACGATTTGGTAGTGAACGTTCTGCATTAATATAATGATTTATTACGATGCGCTTTATACACAATTTGGGCATATCTTGACGCCCGCCCGTGTACTTTTGACATTATACTTTATGTCTTGATATATTCTTTTTGATACGTATTTCTTAATTTCTCGATAAAAACGAAATCTGTTGAATTGTGTTTTTTGGTTAGAAGTTTACTATGCGTAACCGAAGATATAGTGTTCATGTTTATCTTGGTATCTAAGACACCAGTCAGGCAATTATCAGATAACACCAAGTGCCCTTTACCAAAGGCGCAGCCTATCAACTAGCGAAAAGTTTCTCAACTGCAACCCTTTGTTTGAAACAACACGGACAAAAACAACCAAGCCAATGGTCGGACTTTGCGTTAAATGTGTCAAATGCACTTTAAATGTATTAGTCCAGGTATTTATGAGTTCACTTCGATTTAGAAGTCGGCTGTATGTTGTTGCATGCAAAATTAAAATATTTTTTTATTTCTACATTAAAACAGCAATTACTTATTATGGATTCCTTTAAGGAGGAGACTTGTTTTTGACCGTTTTTTAAAGAAGGTGACAGGTACGTCTTATTTTCTAGATACCCTAGCTATCAAACTAACCTTCCAAATTTGCATGTCATTAACATACAGCACCGTACAAGAGCTTCGTTAACCCAATGATATCCTATCAGAAGATCACTAATTGTACAATTTTAACAGCCATGTGCCGTCAAATTTAATAAGTTCCTAAATGTTATTCAAGTAAAAAAGGTTGCAGAGCACTACTCTAAAGCAGAGTACATATATTGTAGTATATGCAGTATGAAAAGGCTCTTTTTGATTTAAAGTTTGCACAAGGAAAGTGAAACCTATCGAGAATCGAAAGCCAAGGTTTAAAGTCTACAAATTAGTATTTGACTCCGGTTTGGTCTCTATTTGCGTTCCACTTCACTTTGTGTGGGTTAAAAGGGCAACACAACGATGCAATAAGAAGGAAGAACTCTCCCTGAAACTATGGAAACTTATTCCAACCCTGCCCCAAACACTAATCTCAACCCCAAAACTAACCCTAACTCCAACTCCCAGCGCTAACACTAACCCTTAACCCCGAATCTTTATTTTTGTGAGTAGTTTCCCTCTATCTCTCCTTCTTAGTTTGCACTCAATAAAAGTTTCTCAACTCTTATTGATTAAACATATCACAGCTAGCTACGATGTGTTTCGAAATACGTTTCCGCAACAGAACTAGCCCCATTCATGATGTGGCCGAGGCGTTCATGATGTCATTAACACGATTGTTTCCAATCAAGTTGACACGGTATTAGGTTTTCATTTGTTATTCTATATATGGCTTGGTAAGAACTAGAGCCGTGTATTAAGAGTGTAGTGGTACTGAACAGTATTGTTTCAATAGTGTTTGCCTGGCCAAATGTATCAACGCGCAATATTTAGGCAAATAGTAGTTTCTTTTAAATATAAGTCTTTTTGCTGCGATATTTATAATTAAAACGTGGACAATCTCCAAAACTAGAAAATACCTAGTCTATACCTAACTATAGCTAAATTAAATATTCTTGCATTTTCGAAATTATACCCACAAAAAAACGATTTCGTAGTGAACGTTCTATATAAATTTAATGATTTAAAATTTGGGCATATCTTGACCCTCATGCCGCTTGAACAAAATACATTATGTCGAGATATATTCAGTATAGATTTTGACAATACAGATTTCTTAATACGAGTCTTTCAATTTCTTGATAAAAAGGAAATTTGTTGAATTGTGTTTTTTGTTCAGACGTTTTCAATGCGTAACCTATGATAGGGTGTTCATGTTTAACCCCGTTATAAGACAACAGGCAGGCAATTATCAGATAACTCTAAATGTCTTTATAAATAGCCCAACCTATCCCCTATTCACAAGTTTGTAAACTGCAACCATTTGGCTGAAACGCGACGGAATTAAAAAAATATATTTGGTCGAACTTTACGTTAAATGTGTAAAATGCAAATTAGTTGTATTAAAGTGTCGGGTTAACCTTGGGCAAGAAACAACATAAAATAGTAGTAAAAACGTAAACAAATGTGTTTTGTCGCTGCCAACTAGTAAGAAATATTATATCGCCTAAATACTATCCGCTTTGTTTTAGTTTGTGTCTATTCTACTTTTGTTATTTGCGCGGCAGTCGGTATCGCGTTACCTTTAATCCTGTCCTGTCGTAAGTTGAATCAGTTTTTTAAGTGTATAGTGAATTTGTTTTGGTGGCCACGTCTGGCTGTAACTAAATAAAGTAATTTGATAATCGTCGTGTTTCCGATTAACTTTTAGTAAAAGATAGTTTTTTTTTCGATTAGCTTGGTGGATTAGTGTGTCGCCTTTCAGCCGAAGGGATGCAGACTCGGACGCAAGGAAATTTGACGATGTCTGTGTGATAGTGCCGCTTGCGTTTTCCCGTTTACTGGGATAAGCATGAAAATAATATATATTATACCTATTACTATAAACTAGTAAAGCAACTATATTTTACTATAAGAAGATTGTGCTTCGAGTATTTGCTTGGAGAAGTAAAAGTTAAACTAAGTTGCAGCATGACAACATTAGATCATTTTTACAGGTGTACAAATATGCAAAAAGCGACATTAGATCGTATGATAAAGGTAATAATATAATAAATATTTAATCTCAGGAAAAAGTGGATAAAATAATGTTTTAAAATGTACGTTTACTTTAATTGTCCATAAAACTGTATCGAAATGATTATATAGAAAATACCACCAGAAATAAATAAATATATACATATATATATATATAAAAATATATACATATATATATATATATATCTTCCAGCTAAGGATTTTATTATGATAACTAGTTCGTACTTTTGGAATTAAAGAGTCTTGGCTTTAAAAATGGGATGTGCATCAAGCGCTATTCAACCGATTCCGTCCATAGCGGCCGTCGAAGGTAGAGTGTCAAGAAGGGTAAGTATAGCCAGGAGTAAAGAGTATTATCTTTGAACGGTCGTGTGGCTAAACGATTAGCGCGACCGGTACATATATCATTCAATTCTACACAAAAATCGTCTTTTACGAGCCCGTAATAGGTTCCAAACAAAGTCAGGTTAAAATAAGGAGTATCATTCTCTTAGTCATATCAGCGTGACAACGAAAGGCTCTTATACCTTTAATACGGTTAATCATCGATTTTGTGTACAGAGCCTGTAACAGTATATCAAATATACAACACACTGCAATATCTCTGGCAGACCGAACGAAGTTACAAGGTATCGCCGTCTTCCAAATGCATAGATAAAAATAAATATTTTTACTAGCTTATGGCCTGGTATGGTTGTGTAGATGAATATAATTAATGCGACCGATTCGTATATCACTCCATTAAAAACGGCATTAATCACAAACGAATATTGGGTTTCAAACTGATCCTGTTGAAATATAAATAAATTTATTATACTCTACCTTCTCAAATGTCCAAACTTACATTCATCCGCAGTCGGAATATAACGACGAGAAACTAACGAGATATTACCGCAAAGACGTCGCGGTTGCATGCAGCAACTTATTGGTGAAAACTATAACCGAGGATGATTTCCAAGCTCTTACTTCAACCGACGACCATTTACTTCCAGGTAAACGGTCTTGTCAGGGCTATTTACTAGTTCGCGTGTGTTATGATACAATACCATTGTATTCCTGTTAAATCATAATTGTGTTATATTGTAATCTTAGATCACCTTGTTCCCGAATTACCAGGGCTATTGCAGTCTGTTGCATTTGTTAAGACCATGCTATAGACCCCGTATCACTAATTATGAGCTGTTTTGTGAGGTCAGTTTGCATTGGAGAGATAGGGAGAATCATTATTTGGGTTTTGGTTCGGCCTACTAATCAATTTAAGCGTTCGTTTAATGCCTTGACAATAGACATAGCTTACTAAATTTATAATATTGTTTTTTTACAGCCGCGTCTGTATATACATTTTTAGTGTTTTAATTTTTTACGACCGTCGTTTTGCATTTTTCCGGCATGCCTTTTCATAAGTTGAAGTGTATGTTCTTTTAATTATTCTTTCTAAAGAAACTAAAACAAAAGAAACAAATTATATCAGGTAACGTTTTACCTTATGTTACAAGATAACGTTTGAATTTACTAATTCTCCACACAAACAAAACATTTTGTGCCGTTTTATTGTTGTTGCTAAGGGAAATTGGGTCTTTACATACAAGCTCGCTTTGTTGTTTGAAAAAAGTAACCTAATACAACCATAATATGAGATTTCTATTGCTTTTATTGGGGATAACTTTGGCGTGTAATAGTACCCTTGTCGACAGTATTGAAATTAACATGTGACGTATTAAGCGGATTTAATACACTTGTCCAGCCGAGAATTGTCCGAAATTTGGCCGCTAGCTAGTAGGTTATGCTGTTAGAGAAGACACAGTCGGACATAGCTTTTGTAACCAATTCGGGCTTAAGTTATCATACCGCTAACCGTTAATAAATAATCCATCCATTCATTTTATATTTAACGAAATCAACCTTTAATGAGATAAACACGGTGGTATAATTTTCTGGAAAGTTTTAAAGTCTGGACAACTATAAATTCGTAAAACAAATCTAATACATGGGTCTAAACTTTGCGTGAAGTTTCAATACGAGCGGATAACTTATTTTAGTACCCGCTACTAATAAATAAAATAGCGGCGAGAAAAAAGTAGCTTATTTCGTAAATTCCAATTTAAAGTAAAAACACATATCCTTTTATAATCTTATTAATAAAGCGTTAGTTCAGAAATGATAATGAGTAACTAGGTGCGTTTTTTTGTTACGGTGCCAGTTCCCCATAATAAACTCGTCATTAAGACCGTTTTTGTATAGCAGAAATCAGGACATATATGAGCACATTAGCCTAACAATTCGATCATCTAAAAACATTCAGTCGCGTTAACCATATATTTTTGTCGACGAGCAAGGTATTTGTTATTTAATGGATCTGCGTTCAGAGGGCTATGCGTTATAGTAGGCCGCCACTGACAACCGGTGTTTTTCAAACCATACTTGGAAAGAATTGGTTTCATAGCACTTAAAGCCATATGGCACAGATTTTCTGAAGTTTAAAAGAAGTGATAAGACAAACTTTTGGAAGCATTTACTGAAAACCATATCATAATTTCTACTACTACTACCCATAATACTTTGGCGAAAGTGTTCAATTTTTCTCTTAAAGGGTAAATCCCCTGTGTAGAAATTGTTTTTATATTCAACCAAGAAAATGTATTATTTCACCACGGTTAACTTAGTCAAGATATTAGGTGGAACTCCTTAACTTTAAAAAAGTATTATTACATTTGTTAGTTAAAGTTAGTGAGTTTTAGCCGAATTGAAACTGGTCACCAGCTAGTCGGTAGTGTCCTTGGAAAAGTACCGAAGAAACGTCATGCACAACACCCAAAGCTTTTTAAAACCCAGCGGTGGGAGTCAGGTGATAGGATATTCAGGATAGGATATTCATGTTTATCCCCGTGAATGGGTGATATGACAATTACCCGTGTGTTAAGAAGTTCAATCAATTATTCTCCCTATCTTTCCAATGCAAACTGACCACACAAAAAGGACTGTCACTCAAAATCTTGCTAAAGGAAGATTTCATTTACTTTTTTAAAGTAAAGCTTGGATATGCCCCCTAAACTCTCCAAATTTTACTTAAAATTTTGAGCTGTACTCCTCCTTACATAGAGAACTTTTTCCCAACAAAACAGCTATAGGAGATGCACAATCAACACTTTTGTTTAATAAAGCACTGCTCCACTATTACAAAACTTCACAGTTAAACAAGAACATCGGCAATCAGCATAGCACATGCTGCTTCCAAACATACAAACATTGAAAAATCAACACTTAGCAAAAACACTTATTTAAATACCATGACTAAGAGAGGACCACATGTCAATTCCCAACGAGCATACAGGTCTATTAATTTAATATACGCCATCTTTACATGCCTTGCGTATACCTAAGGGATAAAATAAGAATAACCAATCTTGTCAAATATTAACATTATAATTTTTAGAAAAGTATACTGTATGTCTTTTAGAACTTAATAGCTTGGTATAACTTGGCTTCTGTGGTGAGCACGATGTAATCTGATGATTGTACACATTATAACGAACCTGCTTCTTACCATTTCTGTGTTTCAACTGTATTTTATTCTATTATTGCAATTGTGTTAATTCCATATTTTTTAAGCATTGTTAAACTGGGCAACTCATAAACAACGGTCTCTGTAATTAATATTTTACAACTTTTTCATCAAATCTTTTCCCAAGGTCGGATATTAAATGAAAGTGGTCCAACGGATCTCTCTCTGGCGCACACCGATGGAGAAGATGGATATATTGTAAATCTTTGGTTTTGAATATATACTAGAAAAAAAACATGATTTATCTTTGTGAAAAATATAATACATAAATCAGATAACCAAACCCCCACCTTTGCTTACCGGGGCCATTCGGTGTATTTCAGAGACTTTTACCGTTTTATTTTAACTCATTATTCCACTAAGTTCAGGCGATGTTTATCATTAAATTCTTTACTTAAAAACTTACCAGCAGCTGGCTTCGATCCAACAACCTTTAGAGAAATGACTGACCACACTCAATGGTAGCTAGGTCTACCTAATCATGCGTTTTATTAATTTTAGGTCCAAAATCCTCCAACATTTGGTGAGCTTAACTCTCCAAACAGGAACGTATTGGTCACATGCAACAATCTATTGGTTTACTGTATCTCTGGTTCGAAAGGGAACAGCCCATTCATTGGTGGTGCAGGTAAATATGTAGTGTATTTATGTTTTCATACATGTCACCAGATTAAGTTTTTCTTTAATTTGGGATTTTTGTTCAACCCTTTAAAGCAGCGGACACAGGATTGTGCCCACTAAGTGCTTTGTCTAAAACACAACTGAGAACTAATTAGATAGCAGCCGGCTTTGATAGCATGACCTAGTTTTTGCACATTTGTTTATTTATTTTAATTTTTAAAAGAAATTTCTTTCAGGTGGTAAGTTTGAACCCGTTCCTAGACCTGTACCCATCTCTCATAGTTCTTCAGGTTTTGACATGAACGACATTCATGAACATGAAACGGTAAGATATTATTCTGGTATAGTTCAGTTTATTTTTAATAAGCTCTCCAAAACACTGTTTACACTGCATATGTTTCTATCTTGGCTTGGTGGGTTAGTGCGTTACCTTCAACCAAAAAGGTTTTAGGGTCAAAACCATTTGTTATCTAGTATTTTGTGTACTTGAGCAAGTCACTTAGCAGACATGTCTGGGCCAAAAAAAAATATTTTTAACAAATTAGGGGCATCGTCTCAAGCATATACAACACACTGAAAGAGTTTAGTAATCATCATGCACAACACACTGCAACAGCTTTGGTAACCCGACATTGGGCACAAGGTGATTTGATGATTGCCCGTGTGTTAACCCCCTTGGTTTAAACCTAAATATCCTATCCTAAATTTAGTGACACAATGTTAACAACTGTGTTATTATGCATTGTTTTAAAAAGAGTAATGACGACGAAGGTTCAACTAAAGAAGTTATGCTTGCGGCCATAACACTGGAAAAGGTATTTAATTTACTTGTATTTTTATGTCATTGATGAGATAATAAAAAGTACGATCAAGTAGAAAAATATTTTTAATTAAAAACAAGTAGAAACTTATTTTTTTTATAATTAATCCCTTTTTGCAATAATTGTTCTTTACTATTCTGCTTTATATTAGTGGTATAATGTATTATTATTATGGTTGTATTTTAGACATATTTTTTAAAGAACAAGTAATGTACATTTAAGGTTAACATATAAACACTATTGGAGAATCTGTCACGAAAGCCCTGTCTTTAGACATTGTATGCCTTAACTGTTTAAATGCTTTAATACAGAAATTAAGAATTTCAATTTTCAAATCGTTTAGATTTCAGAACCTGTAAATATATATAAAAAATTGTTTTTTTAACAACCATGTAATTATAAACTGTTTTAAAAAGGAGGGTAAAGGTAAAGATTCCCCAATAGCAGTAGTGAATACATCTGTCACAACCGTGGAAGAGGTATTTAAATAACTTTATATAACATTAATACGTTAAAATGTGCTTTTAAGGGTATAATATTCGATTTCTGATAAAACCCTTAATGTCCATTTCCTTCTGTATAATTCTCTTAGATCAGACATTGACCAAACAGACCGATTAGCTGATATGTTTGTGCGACGCCTTTCGGTCGAAAGGTTGTTGATTCGAAACTGGTCACTTGCTAGTCTGTTGTGTCTTTGAACACTTAAGGTACTTTTCAGACATTGCCTGAACCCAGCGAATAAATGGGTTGTACTAAATTAAAGGAACGCGTAAATCATAGGCAAAACACTGTAATAGATTTGGTAACCCAAAAGTGGGTCCAAGGAAATCTGATGATTCCACATGGTAATGCCACTTGCGTTTTCTAATTTACGTGGATAAACATTTACCTATCCCATATCCTAGATGTGCCATCATCCACAAGAATATAATATTTTCTAATAAGTTAGAAACCATACTGTAACATTCTTCAGACGAGCAAAGGTAGGCAACCCCTTGTATTTGATCAAACAGATTCTATGTAGTAATTGAGGACAGCACTGTTCCGCATAGCAGGGTACCCTCCTTTTAGTTCCCCCCGCTAACACCAACATTAAAACTATAAGTATAAGGCTCTTGGTTTATTTTAGTTGGCAGTTTCCCATTTCTTTTCCCGCCTATTAGTTTTCCCCGATGGGGT
>CH000298.1:1502604-1520967 GCA_000149265.1 Ciona savignyi | reverse complement strand
TACTTAGTGCCACTTATATTGTGAAGCAGAACTGACCTGACTTATTGCCGGAAAGATGTAGCGCCTTTTTAATCATAGATAGTTAGAATCACTGTGAATGGCAGGAACGTTGTTGTCATTTAACGGTAACCGTTTGTGAGTCGTATCGACCGTATAAATGGTGTTTACGAGAAAGCTTTCTTACCAAAACCTTGATGGTGGGACTTCATACGCCAATCAATATTTAAAACCTGACTACCCGACACAAATGACAAACTCCAGTGCTTTGACATGTAACGAAACAAATTATATATATTATGTACAAGCATACTTTCTGATTTATTTCGACGTGCGTGCAGTTTACCCGCCAGCTTCGTTTATGATGTAATAATTGCACCGCTTTTGCAAAGTTATATGTGAGCGTGTATACTGATGACGTTTGTCCAAATGGCGTTTATTTTAATAGATGCATTAGTAATAAATACAATGTGCTCCTTTTAAAGTGTTCTTCTCTTTGATTGTAGCAGATATAACAACCCAACACTTTGTTTTCACACCCGAGACAATAACTTTTTTTACCGAGCCAAGTTTCGGAACCCATGGTGGGATTGTCACAAGGACCGTTTTTTGTATAGAGGTCCGTACGCCGAGATAATAACTTGCCAGCGACCGGTGTTGAATCAACCACTGTGCCACTAAGTCGTCTGAAAACGTGTATTAGGGGTTCTCGGTGTAATGGTCTTCATTATAAAGTTATTGTTAAGTTGCAAAAGTTGAATTTGATTTATTTTATTTTTTTCGTCTTTTTTAATCGGTTTAATTTTAATCCCTTCAAAGGGTTTCAATGGTAAGTACAGGAAAGATTTAATAATTTATTGTTTTTTTAGACGTCTTCTAACGACTGTCGTTTTGCCGTTTTTCCCCCGGTTTTCCAAATTTTTATCAATAGTTTCTGCTTCGTGCTTTCATCGTGGAAACAAAAACTAAACTTAACTAAACTACAACATTCTTACTGCAGTATTCTTAACTAAACTAAGAAACTGGTGTCCCTTATACCCTAAAGAAATCGGAAAAAATAAAGACAGCATTCAATCTAGACGTTTAATCCGTCAAACCTGTGTCTGATTAAGAGGTCGTGTGGTCAGCCAGGACAATTTGAAAGACTGTTAAAGTTCTAGCAAATTATGCTAAAACCTGCAAAAGTTACACAGTCATTTCACTACCCCACCTTAACCGTTCGTTTGCGCCATGCGATCTTCGAAAAACTTAAAATGTATAAATGATGTTATACCACCAGTTATTAATAAATACTACGTATCGATCATATATTTCGGATTATTAGTAAACTAATAGTTATACCGACAGTAAATCCTTATACCTTTTCCAGGAACACATGCAACATCTAAACCCAAAGGAAGGGATTACTAGCGCCATCTCGCGGAAATATACCTGATGCTAAACCAGAGGCTCCAGCCCCAGAAGAACCAACCATAAAGAAGGACACACTGTACAGGTAAGGTGGGAGTTTAGGGGTATTGTAGGAAATTTTTTTCAAGTGTATGTTATAATTGGGTTGGGGCTAAGCTTGTTTGTTTTTAGTTATGTGCTGTAAAAACTTCATTAAAATAATGATTGGTTGATTGGTTTAATGGTTGGTTTCTATATGTTGAGTTAATACTGTAAACCAACTTAAATCAGTTGGTGGCTACTACAATGTGTTATATTAAATAGAGGCTTTACATATCACCCACCTGGTCCACTGGGTTAAAATAACATTTGTGTGAAGTGCATTGTTAAAGGTAGTGTGCTCTATTTCAGTTAAATAGTTGCCACAGGTAAAAAAATGGTCGCAAGCTAGATGGTTAAGTTCTTTAACATTGCAGTTGACATTACATTACATGAACTCAATGGGTTAATGGGTTATATTAAAATTGAAGCAAAGTCTCACTCATATACTAGTACAACACACTGCTATAGCTTCGGTAACTCGACTGTGGAGGCGAGGTAATTTGACGATTGTCAGTGTAACCCTTCATTAAATATAAATATCATAACTTACATGTACAAGTCCAAAATGTCAACTGCACTAAAATTGATACATGTACTCGCAGGTGCAGTGTTTGACATCAAACAAGCTAATTAATGATATTTATCAAAATATTTAACTTTTTATACTATGACATGCCTTGTATTCTAATTTCTTTTTTTTAAATTCTTAGTGAGGAGAACACCTCCCTGTTTCTCGACTTGGAGAAATATGCAATCAACGTTGAAAATGTGACCTCCTCAACCTTCTCATTCTCAATGCTCATGGATGAACTGCTCATTGGGAGACTTACTGACTTGGAGAAGGTTTGAATTTGAATTAAAAAGATTAGGATATTTAGATTTATTCCTGTGAATTGGAAGAGTTATTTGGCATTTGTCAGATTACCTTGTAAATATGTAAGGGACTTGGACAATTGTCATATTACCAGGGCCATCACAAGTGCAATTGTCAGATTACCAGGGCCAAAAATCTGCCGGAGTAACAGTTGCGTGCTCACTAAAATAACACTGCATGCAAGTAAGTATTTATTCTTGTAAATAAAAAACTAATTAACGTTTACGGGAATCATTTTTCAACTGGCCTTTCGGGGAATAAAAAACAAATAGTCATCATTGCCATATTTTTTACAATACGTTTAAGTTGACATGTTTCATTTTTAACAAATTACCCGAGTTACTCGCATGAGCTTCCACATGCGATTAATTTACTCGCCTGGAATTTAATGGATTTTTGGCCCTAGATTACCTTATGTTAGGGCTCAATCGCACCCAGGTAACTGTCAGATTCCTTCCGCCCATCATGGTAACTATCAAAGCTATTCTGGTGTGTTGTATATGATTTAGATATTCTTACGCTAGTACAACCTAATAATTTACTGAATTGAGGGATGTCTATTAAGTGCCATGCCCAATAACACAACCAACCAGCTGGTTACCAATTTTAATCCTACAACCTTTCAGCTAAGAGTCAACTTAACCATCAAACCAGACATGATAAAGAATAGGATATTCATGTTTATTCCTGTGAAGGAAAACCAAGGGTGTTAATATACGGGCAATCGTCACATCACTTCGCAATCAGCAGGCTATGTTAAAGTCTTTTAGTGCACCATGTGAGATTAAGACCAAAAATTAAAACGCTTAGACTGATGATAATCACAAACTTTATTATAAAGAATTGACTTTACTTTAGGGCGAAGAAATTTCTGCCCATATTTATGCCATGCCTGAACTAGTGTTTGTTTTACTTCCCGTACAAACAGGTGAGGATATTGTTTCATTGGATTACCTCACAAGATTTGAATGCAATTAAGTTTGATGAAGATATACCAGAAGACACACCGTTGTTCTATCTTAGAGCCATTAAACTTGGGAATGAAAGTTATGCATCGTTTTTTCTACGCTTATGCGGGTATCTTATCTTTTTTTAAATTAGTTAAATTGTTTATACTTTTTTTAATCTATATATATATTGTTAAGTTTTTTGGGGGGTTTGTGAACAAAAATCTATACTATTTTCCTCACATTTTATCCTAAAACCAATTGAATATTGGGAAAGCAATGAATTGAACAAAGGTTACCGAACACATTTTACCTGAAGTGTAGTTTTCATAATATTCTCACTTTCAATTTATTTTCCATTAATTTGACATGAATTCCATGCGAAATAGAAACAAATGTCGTCAAAACGACATCATATTTTCCAAATTCAATCAGGGATTTGCATTTAAGTAACAAATTTATTGATAAAATACCGACAAAAATAGTTTTCAGTGCTTCTGATTTCTTTTTTCATAGTTCCTTTATAATATTTTTGGGTAGAATATGCATGTTTACCCCATTGAATTGGAAAACACAAGACGTTATCACACAGATAAATGTCAGATTACCTCACACCCACCGTCGAGAGACAGAAAATATTGCAGTTTGTTGTGGATGATTTAGAGGTTCATTTAATTTACCAGAACCTGTCATTTCAGTGGGTTAAGACAATGTCCGTTAAGTGCCTTGTCCATAAACGATTAGCTTAAAACCCCAACTTTTGATTTAAAATGTGGCACACTAACCAACCGAGTTAATAGGTCAGAATTTATTTATAAAAGATTTCAATTTATTTATGGTACTGCTGTAATTTATTTTTAAATGATTTAAATTTATTAATAGTGCTGCTGGTCTCCACGCAAAAGTAATCCGTGGATATCTGAAGGGGGTTGGGTATCAACCGGATCATAAATTCGGGGGGAAAGAAGATAGCAACCGGGGAAGTTGGAATGGAGTTTTAGTCGATGGTCAATGGAGATTGATTGACACCCACTGGGGGTCAAGATATGTAACAGGTGAGAGGAGATAAAGATATTTATATTCATCATTGTGAATAAGACAATACAAGGGGCGTTAACATATAGGTAATCACCGTACACCTGGAGCACACCATCAGGTAATTGGAGCCTTTTGCATTGTGTTGTGTATGCTTTGAACATTTTTTTTAATTTGCGTAGAACCTATTAACCCATTTGGTATCATGCGATCTCCACTAACTGTCTTGCCTGAGGACCCAACAGAATAGCTATTGACCAGTTTCGAACATGCAACCTTTTGATTGTAAGGCGACACACTAAACTTTAAAGCTAATCGGTTGGCTGTTTGGTCGGTGTGAATGTTTATCTTGGGGAGCAAGCATAGCCGATATTCTGGAGAAATAAGATATTCAAGTTTTATGTGAAATGGGAAAATGCAAGGTGTGTAATCCAGTTGGGTAGTGTGTTTTGTGTATGATTAAAGGGGTCCTAAAGTTTTTGTAGCTAACTCATAGATACATTGGTTTTAGACATTTTTGCTAAATGCGTTGCCCAAGGATATAACCAGCTAGCTCAATTAGTTTTAAATCACTAACCCTTCCACTGAAATGTTAAACACTAACCCACTAAGCTCTTAATACAAACATCAAAATATTAAAATAATGGAACTTAATTATTTAAGTTTTACAGCTGCACTAGCATAGGATAGGATATCCATGTTTATCCTTGTAAGTGGGAAAACCAAGGGGGTTAACACACGAGCCATCGTTAGATCCCCTCGCACCCACTGTTGGGTTACCGGAGCTATTGTATTGTGTTGTGTATGATTCTCACGTTCCTTCAATTTGGTAAAACCCATTAATATGCTGGGTTCAGGCAATGTCTATTATGTGCCTTGCCAATAACACTACCAGCTAGCTAGCGATTAGTTTCGCACCTGCATTCTTTTGGCTGAATGGCGCCGCACTAAACCACCAGACTAACCAGACATAATGATTGACCTTTTCCTCAATAATAAATTTCCACCCTGCATAAAACAGAGGATGATGATTTACAAATGGAAGATTGGAAATTAGAATATCGCTATGAGGAACATTATTTTCTCACGGATCCAGATCAGTTGATCAACACTCATTTCCCAGATGAAAGTCAGTGGCAGTTATTGCGCAATCCTCTCACATTGCAACAGTTTGAGGTAGGTTATGACCAGTTGTTTATCATTGAGGATAGGAATCGGATTAATCAAGTATGGTATAAAGTTGGTTTGTCAAGTATGGTATAAAGGTCCACCGGATAAAGTTGGTCAGTGTGTTGCATTTCAGCCGCAGGTTTGCATGTTTAAAACTGGTCGCCAGCTAGTTATTTGCTTCTGCAAGGGGGGACATTATCCTAACCCAGTGGATTCATGGGTTTTACCAAAATTTAGGTAAAGTCTTACCTATACCCCACACACTGCAATATCTGCTTGCCGGTGGGTGCGAGATAATCTGACGACTGTGTTACCGCCTCTTGCATTTTCTAATTCAAGGGATGACCTGATTATCCTATCCTTAAGATTCCGTTATCTATCTAACATATATTGTAATTATTCTAAACAAAACAATAAATTGTTTATAATGGTTTAAAAGAGATAGTTTAATAACATCTGTAAAACAAATGCCCATTTAGTTCCTTACAAATGTTCAGTTTTGTATTTTTTCCAGGATACGGTAAAAAACTGGCCTTTGCTATACAAATTAGGCGTCCATCACAAATCACACACCAGTGGTGTTGTGTATACGGATGAATTTGGGTTTGTTCGTATAATTATGGAGTTGTCAAGTTTTGCTTGTTCTGGTGCTAAGTTCAGCGCAAACCTGAGAACAAAGGAAAGGAAGAAAGAGATAAGTGGTATCCTGCTAAGTCAGTATGTGCTGCAGTACACCAAAGGAAGCTGTGAGGTAAATGGTTATGGTGTTAATGTCTGTTAGTTTAGTGTGTCGCCTTTCAACAAAAGGTTACTGATTCGAAACTCGTTGCTAGCTAGTCGGTGTTGTGCTTGGGCAAGGCACTTAACAGACATTGCCCGAATCCAGCGGATTAGTAGATTCTACTTAATTGAAGAAACATGTCAATCATACACAACGCACTCCATTAGCTTCGGTAACTGGGCGGTGGGCGCGAGGTGATCTGTCGATTGCGCATGTGTTAACCCCCTTGGTTTTCCCATTTACGGGGATAAACATGAATATTCTATCCTGTCCTAATATAGTTACGCTTTGTTTTGCCAATTTAGGATATATTCATATTATAAGCACATTAAATTATCAATGTTGAAGAAAGCCTTCCATTTGTAGGATTTAGAGATAAACAGGAGTATTAATTTCCATAAATTAAACAAAAAATTTTCACTGTAGATCTTTGAAGCTTATGTTCCTGCGCCGGGAAAATATCAGTTTAGAATAAATTCTCTCTCCAAAACATTTACAAACGAAATTTCCTACACCAACCTGTGCGAGTACCAGATCAACTGCACAGATAGGAAACCAGTTGTTTCCGGTTCGAACTGGTCTGCTGTACCACCATTCCCAAAGTCGAGTTCCTACTATGCACCAGGAATGCTCGTTTCAGAGCTCAATATGAAACCAGTGTCCCATAATTGCCCGGTTGTTCAATGTGATGGTGATGGACGTGCAAAAGTCACTTTCCAACTTCCACCTGGCGTTGTTGGCTTGAAATTCTCTCAAAGCTTGTACAGCGTGTATGATGAAGAAAATGCAATGAAATCAAATAGCGTGCACACAATAGTGGAACAGAATGGAATAAATCTGGTAGTTTTCCACATCATTACACCTGCTTGTGGGAACTATTGTTTAACACTCTTCCAAAAAACAAGCTCTAAAGAAGATGAAGACAAATTTCTTACCATGTTCTGTCAGTATTTGGTGACATCTACTAAGCAAATTGATGGCCAACACTATTACCCATTCCCGGATATAGGAGAGTATAAGCTTGGAATATTTGATCCACACTTCACAGATGTAGGTCTAGGTATACTGGCATACAGTCCGGCAGATCCAGAATTGAACAGAGAAGCCTGTGTGGAAACCGACAGCAACGGAAAATGTTTCATTGCGTTCTCACACCAGAAACCACTCACAGTGTCAGGCAAACTGTTTTGTGCAGCCCCATACCCCAATCCCAAAGATTACATTATGGTAGAAACAACGGGAAAGGAAACTGTTTTTACAGTTAAAGTTCCAGCGTCCATTCCAAAAACGGCTCCTCTTTTGCTAATGGCCTATGCTAAAATAACTGATAGTGAAGAAGAAAGTATTCCGCCAGTCTACAAAGTACTTATAAATCACAGTAAAGCAACCAGTGTAAACGGATCCGCTTTACTGAGTTCCCCTATTGGGGCATGGGGAATTAATTCCAATGGGTTCAACAATGGTTTAGGCTTTCAAAGTTTTAGTAACACTGAACCAGATGTATTAGCAAATGCTCAAAAATGGATGACAAATTTACCAAGCAGAATATACAAAGGTGGAGATGATGTTCAAGTTAATATTAGTCTTAAGCATCCAATGGCATTGAAAGCAATAATGGAGCCATTAAGCAATGCTTTACCTGATCAACAATACGATGGACTATCTTTTGTACAGAAATCCGACTTCACTTCTGCGACAGTTTTGGTTCGTCTTCCACATACTGGAGAGTTCTCTGTCACTATCTATGGTGAGAAAACTGGTACCGACACTTTATCTCTGTCAGGCTTGGGATACATACATATCACTGCTTCACAGCCTAGCAGATGTGTCAGGCCTTTCCCTCAGTATTTCAACATTTGGAACAAGAGCGCCAAACACCTGTTCAGTCCAACTACAGGTGAGCTTGTGCGCAATAAAGAAAACTTCGTCAAGATCAAGCTTGCACAATATTCGCTTGAAAACCAACAGATATCTGCTTACCAGGGTACTGCTCTGTTCAGCAATGGGGCATGTATAGAACCAATTAAGTCAGACGGCTGTGTTTTCGAGTTCAAGTATATGCCAGGTCCAGGGGAAGACATCGTTGGTTTGGTTGTAAAACCCGACCCTAATTCTACCAGTGTGACGTATGTCTTGCAGTTTAAGGTTGTTTAGATAAAACTTTGTGAAGGAATTTTTAATGCTTAGAGTGAACTATAATATACTCGAAATTTTTGCTTACAATACATTTTTTTGACTTGTTTTTTTATTTGTCTGGCTTCATGTAAGGTTTTATGGCCAAGTCACTTTTTTCGTGTTATACCATGGGTATTTACAGACTAGTTTTAACTACAATGTTGCCTTTTTTCTGTCTCCTGTTTTTGCATAACTGTGCTATTCTCTTTTACTGTAATATAAGAACGAAGAATTAAACTAAACTAAACAGTTTCGTTTACAGCAAACACTGTTTTCTTGTACTAAGTGCCATCTGAACACTGTGTACAGTATGTATATTTCCTACTTTAATTTACAAACTGTTTGCAAATTTATTAAAATTTATAATTTTAATTTTTCTGTTTATTTACCATCTGATTTATTTTTGTTTATATTCCGAAAATTATTTACGAATGACAGATTTTGTATATTTGATTTCTTTACAAAAATCAATGGTCAATAATTCTTGATACGAAAGTTATACAATATATATTTCTGTTACAGAAAGAATGAATAAAATATCGTCGCATATATCAAATCGCTTCCAAGTATTTGTTTGCATCCCCTAAATGTCCTCACGGTTATATATTGCGCTACTTGTTAATTAATAATGCACACGTAGGCCTACATACGGCCGAATAGCGTGGTGGGTTAATGTGTCGGCTTACAGTCGATGGGTTTAAAGTTCGAAACTGGTCTCTAGCTAGTTATATGTGTTTTGTACAGGGCACTTACCAGACATCGCTTTGACTGAGTGGAATGATGTGTTCTGCTTAAATGGAAGGAATGTTTTAATCATATACAACACGCTACAATATCTCCCGTGTGATATCCATTATACGTTTTCCCATGAGTGAGGTGAAAACATGAATATCGTATATAAGATAGACTATTCGTGTTTATCCCTCCCCGTGAATGGGAAACGAAAGTGGCGTCATCACACAGGCAATTATTAGATCACCTCGTGCCCATCGTCGGGTAACTGGAGCTATTGCAGTTTGTTGTGTTTAATTCACGCGTTTCTTCAATTTAATAGAACCCATTCATCCGCTATATTCAGGCAATACCCGTTAAGTGCCTCTCCAAGTACACCATCAACTAGCTATAGCAACCACTTTCATGTTTACACACTGTGATCCACTGAGCTAATCAGTCGTACTCGGAGCATAGGTAAAAATAAACGGAAGTTTTTTTCGAGGTGAAAATCGTTTTTTTATTGGTATAAGACACTATTGTTTTGAAGCTCGTCAACGACGCACAAGTGATTGGCGGCGAAGTGAACAATGATAAGCGTCAATCGTGGTTACGGGTGGTAACGCTTCCTTAAGTATTGGTGATCCAAGAATAATAAACATCCTAATTCTTGGTGCCAATCGGCCTCATACATCAACATTATAAACTTTGTATTAAACGGTGATTTCCGAAATATATACGATTACCATACTATTAAAACTCTTTACATATATTTCATAATGGTAAATGGTTAAATTTCATGAATGGCGGGTAAATTTTAGTGGACGGTTTGGTATAGTAGGCATGTTGTAGTAAACCTAATGGTCATGATTTATTTCGATGATGTACGACTGTCAATTCTTTATTGAAACGAGTGACCTAGTGCAAAATTTCGAGGCACGTTTTAAACGTCCACCGAGCAATATCTTCTCTCACCTTGTCGACAGCTTCCTATATCAGTCAGTTGGGCGTCATACACAATACCAGATCCTTCATCGTACCATTATTAGCAAGTTTTTCGGTTATTAGATTGACGTTTGGACCGGTTTCCTTGAACCGCCGATCGGCAAAGACGTTACAATAACCTATTAATTTGCGCTCGTGCGTGTCTTTGCTCCGTTATGCACCGTTTGGGGAGCTGACTTCCTCGACTTTCTTCGACACGTGTCACTGGGAACTAAAAAAACGGATACAGTTGAGTTACTGGATTACAGCTGACACGAGTCCACCTTTTGAGCTTATACATTTACCTAGGAGATACTATCATTGGGCGGGTACGGAAACGGTAAATTCGAGAACAAATTTTTTATTAAAAATAGTTAAAAGTTCGTTCATACGATTAGATAACTACAGTGAGAGCTCTTACCAGTTTCCATCTGCGCTATTTCACGTTCTCTCACTTCCCGCCTAAATTTATACCGGTAGATGTCGTACGGGAGTAAAATTAAGATTTATTTGGGGATCGAATCGAGTCTGATGGAATAAAATTTATCAGCCGATCTCTAATTTGTTATGTTTATCCCACAGCGGGGTGGCCACCCAAACTTGTTAAACCGTCTTTACATCACAATCCTGGGCTTTGTTACATCATCAAGTCCTTTGTGACGTGGGCGGGTGCGACACAAAACTTATTGGAACCAAAAAAGTGGGCGGGAATCTTGGATCTTATTTCTCGATTCGTTTAACGCACTAGTCTGTCAGAAGTCACACAAATTCCACCTCTACAGCGTTGACAAAGCATATAATAGTACCTGCCAACCTTCCCAATATAAAATACCGTCATGAATAGCTCAATGAACACCAATTGAGAATTATCATTAAAATTTAAAACATTTTTAATGGAGCAGCAAATATTGAAAATGTCAATTGGATGTTTTTCAATTTTCTGGGATCACGTTTCCGATATAAGGCTTAAGTGCATTTACTGCGTTAATCGCCTGGAAACCGCAGCAATTCGTCCAGAGTTATCACGGAAATAAATTTTTGTTCGGTTAGTGCGACTAGTGTGTCACCCACTACAAACTGCTTCGCCACAGCTCCGATAAATCAAGGTTATGTTAAAGTTTTCAATCTTATCTCAAAGGCAACTTCAATTCTGCCGCGCCCTGCAGGCCCAGTACCTCGTGACAGTGTTTACAATAATTTTCAATTTTACGCCGGCTTAACACTATTTCAGTTTCTGCTGTGGAAAATTAGTGAGTCACGGAAACACTGCTTTTCCTGCGTTGTGGTGTAATAGCAGTCGCATCATTATTGAGCTATCCGGTGACTTCTGATGAAACTAGATAGGCCAACGTTCACTGACAGGCGGCGGGCATTTATTCCTGACGTCATGTTACGTCCAAGTCACCGCCATTTATCACCAGCATCGATTAGACGATATCCCAATCCATGTTTGCCTAATACACGATTTCTGAACCATTTTGGCGCCGACAAATTGTTTAATTCTTGGAATCTCCTTGATCCGTGTTTCGGTGAACTTGTAGGGATAACTTGGAAGCCGAAATCGCGCTTCTCTCGCTCGTAATAATCGGATCGCGTTTGCGGTTCTTATCTCGGCGCTTCGTCACTGGTCGATGTCGTTTGGTACGCGCCACCACAAAAGACGACTGTCTGGCGTTAATTGACAAGTTGTGTAAGAGAGCCAAAAAGCCTCCCGCCCGGTCCACAGGTAATGGACGACAATCACCATATGCATTACTCATCCGTCAAAAAGGGGGCTTAATCACCGCTTATTTCTCATTAGTAAAAAAAACTTTTTGACAGGTTATGAAATGTTCTAAAAATTGTAAAATCATTTACCAATCTATTTGGACAACATTTCAAAATACTCTAAAGTTAAATGCCTCCAGTTTCCAAGTTTCAATGCATACCATCGTACCATGACAACTTTATCAAAGTTAATGACAGATACAACAGTCTGCATACGTGTCGTTTATGCACGCTCTATATCAAGTGTGACAAACCGCGTAAAACTTGGCATACAACCATACCACAGAGAAGGGCAGGTGTGTCTTGTTGGCTTAGCTTCGGGCTAACAGGTAATTCGATATTGCTTACATATTGACCGATTGCACCTAACCCCGGTATATTTTAAGGTAGTGGCAAACCGCAGTGGTTATAGCTTCTCGACGCTGTCTAATAATATAGTACGGGCATTGTAATTAAAAGGAATACAGATTCCCCACCTCTTTAAACGTATTTTGGTTTCATAAATACTTGGATTACATTCTTACCTTACATGTAAATACCCATAGCTTGCATTCCGATACAGCAAACTGTTAAAAGGCTGAACCATTTCTCCAATACAACCGTTACATTTGCATTTGCAGGGCGTGTCCAAGGGCTATTATGTAACTTTAAACATTTCACTACAAATATGCAACGACAACAACAATAAGTTTTGACACATCTTTATGACGTATACACGATGAATACGGCTAAGTTACGAACCCATAATTATCTCGATACTAATACCGGTTTTATAGAGAAATCAGTATGTGTTATGATCGCTTTAACCTTCGACCAGACAACCGTTCGGCTTAACAAACTTGGTTAAACGTTTTACCGAAACGCATGCAAGAGACGTAATTTTGGATGCCCAAATACGATATAATTAATCGCCTGTCAATATCAGTTCAATTTCCCAGCAGGTCGTGGTGTCCCTTTCACGGTGTAGGGTCGGGTTTCTTTCATCGCAAATTAAGTGTAACATAATACGCCTCTGCTTGGTCTGTATAAGCCGTCAATCTGAGTTGGCCCGCGGTAAATGTTCGCTTTGGCAACATTTTTATGCGACTTTTGGCCTTAAGTTTATAGAGTCCTCCAGGCAAAAGAATGGCCTAAAGAGGATATTATCAAGGCTGCATGTTATTATTGTTGGGAAATAAAGTATTCCAATTAAACTTTGTGGTAAAATTGTTTATTTTCCGTTTTATGATTAATGGGATTCTGCAGTACAATTGTTTCATGTGAGATACTCATCCACCCAACCGATTTTACAATGTTTGAAATAGAATACATGTGTTGGCATTTCACACCCTCTTAATGTTTTTACACTAAAAACGTCATTCACCCGCTTGAGATCACACTTTCACTGGCATGTTTGTAGCGATTCGCCCACTACGCAACCAAAGTTTGGCGCGTGTCCCTGTTATTATAGCAGTAACCCAAGCTTCAAGCCGGGTTTACACGCCGGCTCTCTTCTGTGTGTGGAGCGAGGGACTAAACTGTGGCGTAATGCGTAAATCTTATCTAAATAATCGTAGCTTGTTGTTTTACGGGCCCGGTGGAGCGCCACAACACGTGTAGTTGTTGTTTTCTAGTGAAGGGCGCCTCGCGTTCACAAAATGACTTTCTCATTTCCAAAGGTGGTTTTAAACTAGCCTCTTCTTGTATTTATCGCTAAATATTTTAATCTCGGATTAACAATAACTACCCAACAACTTTAGCGGACCTTTGGACAGCTTAAACTGAAAGTCCATATTGTATAACCATAACGACAATGCAATTTAACCATGCACACTTATAGCGTGGTATTTGATACACAGTTTAGGTGAACTAATACAATGTTACAAAATGACAGGAATATTTTCTTTGAGTAAATTACTGTTTATAACAAATCCCTCTATCGCACGTGCCCTTGACCTATAAAGTGAAAGGTATAACCTTTCACCAAGTTTACGAACGACCTCTGTAAGATTGGGGGATGTGGTAATAAAACTTAACGCGTCCATTTCTGGCTTGCAATCTGCGTTTAAAATACGCACGAGCAATTTGTCAATGTTACTCTAAACTTCCAATTGCGCTAATTTGCCGTGCGATAATAAACAAAGGGACGAACGAGAGTAAATTACGTTCAAGTCTTGTTTCAATCACTGCACGTCAGCTTCAATTTTCCAGCAAATCGAACCTTGGTTAACGTCATAACACCATGGGTTGTTTGGTAATTTGCAAGCTGTTACAGACCCACGCCCGACATTCGTTTCAAAATCCGCGATCAGTGCGGCAGAGATCTACTTTTGCGCGACCTAAGTTATAATTTTCCAAGTCGGATCGTAATTTGGCAATTTTCGATTTAACGCCTATGGCTTTGCACCACGCTTTGGGACCGGATATACGCAGGCAGTCTGCAAATGTACAAAAGACTTTCATAGCACGCATTCCACTACCTCTATTTGTGGAAACACATACAAACTTTTGCACAAACATCCCCAGATTCTATTATAAATGTAGGTTACCCATGACGTAACTAATTTTTAAACAACGCGTTTTCAATGTTGTTCTTATTTAAAAAAAGAAGAAAACGAATTTTAGTTTCAAAACAAACGTTCGATCGCAATGTTTTTCACGTGGCAAAAATGATTTGTTGTCGTGCGAAGTTTTATTTGAAAAGTTGTATTTATTAGTTTACGCATACCTTATACCGAAACGAGTTTTCAAATCATTATGCTGTTATACCGTTCATTTTACTAATATACAAGTGGTCTTGAAATAAGGCTGGTAATTTATACACTATATTGAACCCACTTACCCCATACTCAAAACGGTGGACATAAAAAAACGGTGGATATAAAAAAACGTTGGACATAAAGCCCCCCAAAGTAACTTACGAACCCCGTGTTAATAGATGGGTAATGTGACTTATTTTTATCAGCAGAGGGAACATTAACTTGGGACTTTTATTTATTTTTAAACGGCGGTAGTCTACAGCCCTAGTCGACCTTTGCCTTACAAGCCGATGGCCATTGCCGTCATTATGACATCGCTTGGACCCTGACTCGACAAAAACGAGAAGAACAGACGATGTTTGTCCATCACTCAGGGCAACTCGCCATATCTCTTTTGGACGGGGATCGCTATATTTTTGAAAAATCACCAATGACTTACTGATGATTATGTAATAGCTGTGGGTGATCGACAATTGGTAAAGCAAAGTAAGAAGTATTTTATTGAAATAAATAGTTTTTCCAAACATCAAATTCTTTTTAACACCAAGATTGGTTGCAGTAACGTATATATAGCAAATACCATAATAACAACAACTGTTAATTATTATTCAAACTGATCTGCGATTTTAAGGTAAGCATACGTTATTTTATATTAGGCAAACCAGGTGTTGGTTACAGTTAAACTGTGATGGGTAATGGATTTAGTGTAAGTTATAGCCAGGGACGGACATTTAGAAGTGATCGAAACACTTTTTGCCAGATGGTGGGAAACGACTATTGCACGTATCTTGTGTTGTATTTTTTAAACCAAGAATTCTGTGTCTGTTCCCTAATGATTTTACCTTCACACTTTGTAATCAAAGATAAAACTCACCTTGGAAAAGCAATAATTGGTTTATTCACCTAAAACACGCGTCCGGACCTTATTTACAGGCACTGAGTCGTATTATAACCATCGGCACAACTTGTTCATACCATTATTGCTCCAAAAACAGGAGAAAAGAATCGGCCAAAAGTTCACCAATAAGAGTTCTGCCAATTGGACTTCAAGTTTGCGGTCGTACGTTGTATATCTAATGTATAGTTAAATCTCACCACGTTGACAAGGCCCAGAGCATAGAAAACAATCTGATATCGTAGGTGGGATACTTTAGTGAAGTTTTGTGTCTTAGAATTCTTTTACTTATTTCATATAGTGAATTTGGAAACAAGTACAAATACATTTAAATAATTAAATCCTTTTTGAATGGGGCATTTAATGTTAGTGTTAAATATATTATCAATTGTAAAATCCAGCAACTATGTTTGTTTCATCTGTTTTGCTGTAATTGCTACTAAACAGTTTTTCGTGGGCACTTTATCGTGTTCTGGGAACCGCTCTGTTCAAGATCAAGGCCGTTTCGAGATCGACGTATCTATCAAAATATCCCAACTAACATTCCACTTTTCCGACCACTGACACCTGTGTAGTTGTGTTCTGAACTCCCAACGTAGTCTGAGACAAACCATCTCATTTGCCGGCAATTTTCGGTGGTTTTCTGACATTTCCAACTTACCATTTAGGATATCAAGATCAGTTTATACACGACGCAATGTTTCAAATTTTAAACTGAAACGAGGTTGGCTGTACCTCGAGTGACAGATGCGCATAACCTCAACAGAGCGTAGAAGTCAATTAAAGCTTCCTTCGCAGATAGGCGTCCTTCCTTCGTAGATAGGCCATTCACGGTTATAATCAACCATTCCTGTTGGATATAGAGAAATGCCATGCAGATTTTTCGTCAAATTGACAATGTTATAAGGAAGTTTATATTCCCACGATCAGTGACTCCCCGCGTTCGGAAAAGATATGTCGTGTAAGCCATTCGCATATAGAACTGAATGAATATTTCATATCCATAACCGTACGCGGTTAGCTCTCTCACCTACATTCTAAACAATAGGGATTTCCTAATAAAGATCAAACCAATTTTCAAATTCACCTAAACGGGTGGGTGTTGTGCCAGGGGTTTCACAAGGTTCTATATTTGATGAATGAACTCATACAATCGTCCCGCGCGTTCCGTCCAGCGCGATCTAACAGCGATAAGCGCGGAAGATAAAAGCTAAACAGCGTGACCTTTTGCATGAACTTCATCCCCCCAATAACTGATAAGGACGATCTTTTGAATGAACGGTCAACACCATGGACACCGTTAACTGATTTTCCTGTCCTCGAATTTCCTTATACGTTTAACATTTAGGCAGTTTTGATTACTATAACGATTTAAAGTAAAAAGGTTTAAATAATGATTGTTCGTGTTGCGGGGAGGGTATATTGATAGCTCCATGTACAACGGAGCGGTTTAATTCAAAATTTCATGTGTCTTAGTGACAATCTTACCATGGGACGTAGTCATGTACAAACTTGTGCAAATCAAAATTTAATGGTCAAATAGAGAATGTATGCCTCCCAAACAAATGGATTAATTATGGAAATGTGTTTAAGTTATTACAAAAAACTTCTGATACACAAAAGAAATGATTGAAGTTAAATATATAACAAAAAGGATTGCTGAATACGTTACTCGAGTCACGGAAAGTTCGCTGTCAAAGTATCGGCACGAACGCTCGCTCTGTAGCTACGATTAATAATTTGCACTTTGAGTGAGCCTACAGCCCTACTATTGCGGCGCCGATCAAAGAAGCCAAGTTATCTTTTCGGGCAGCAATGTCGTATGGCGGTAAACAATAAACAGGTCGACCGCGATTCCCTTTGTACCCGTCGGCGAAAACTCTTAGCTCGATGCGTTGACCAGGTTATCTTGCCCGTGATCAGCAAAACGCCGTGGCCTTGGCCCGGGCGCTGGGACAATTAGGGCTCCACTCCCTCGCCTGTAATTGCTCGGCAAGAGACAGCGGCTGTTCAGTGGGTGTGCGCGTCAGCTCCTATGCAATGGAAGTTTTGTTCTGTTAATAGCGCTGGTCGGAGGAAAATTGATGCTTTATCGTCATCGACAACCAACCTACAACGAGATATTTACGGCAGTTTCACCCGACAACTATTAATAATGAACGAAACACAGCAGCGTCTTTGGAACAGCATAATGCGAGCAAACAAAATGGATTCTTATACCGTCGCCTCTTAACGTAGACTTAAATTAAATTGAAAATTTTAAATAATTAGTGTAGTTTGTCCAATGACGTCATTACTAAATACCACAGTTAAAACTAAAAATTTAACATTTGCCACATAATGTTTTGTTAATAATGATATAATTTAAATTTAACATGATTTTTACGAAATAAAAGTCCACACTTGTTACAATATAGCAACGTAATTAGAATCTCACACTTTGTAAGATATGCCTATATCATGTGCCTTATGGCAACAAGGTGCTTATATTCTCTCACTGACCGCTGGTCTTCGGTGCCAGGAAAACGGTGTAAATAAACAAATGATACGCCTTTCAAATTTCAATGTGAGCTATACAGGCTTTCACCTATACGACCGAAATGATTTGTTTCAAAGGGAATGTTTGCATGAATTGAAAGTAGTTGTAAAAGTGCAGACAAAATGTTAGAAGTAAATTGTTTTTTTTTTGTTAATTAAGTCTAATATAAGAGACATTACTCGGTCATTGCACATTTCACTTGGTCATTTTATATTACACTTGGCCATTTCACAATATACCATATATTAGAATTTCACCA
>CH000298.1:1480612-1502082 GCA_000149265.1 Ciona savignyi | reverse complement strand
ATTATCACATCTACACTTGGACATTTCACATTACACTTGAGACATTTCACATTAAACTACACTACTCTACTATTTCACATTAAACCGAACACTTAAAAAAATATTAAAATCCGGAAACGGAACCAGGAATCCTGTTTAATGGCCCAGGATTCAAAGCCGCTATTTGTGTCCGCAATGTTTGGTAAACAACAGGGTTACCCTGACTTTCTCCCACAGAAGTGAATGGTTATCTTCGACGGAGTAGTTGTCGCACAAGACGACTTGGCTCTGAAAAGCTGGCAATCTAATATTCTCACATACCACTACGGATTAGGGGAAACGTCCGGGCGTGTTAAACGTGCATAACATTTATACTACAGTGTCTCACATGATCCTAACAATGTATGATTGTACTGAACATTAATTCTAACAAAAAAACACCTAATACTTAATTAACGGTTAAAAATCTTGACAAAAATATATTTGGTTCAATTTTAACCCCTGAAACCACCAAAGCCCACACTTATAAAATATAGTGTGATAAAGTCCACCCTTCCTGTCTTTTTATTGGAAAAAGGAATATTTTCATTTTAGTGCAGATATATTTGTTCGGTTTGTGAATTATTTGTGTAAGTGATTAATTTATTCTCGAAATTAAAAGGGCTGACCATTTGCGAAAGAAATTTACAAGGAAAGGCTACAGTTGCGGTTTCCTTTCTTGATAATTAGTTTTCAGTAATATTTTGACACGGTCTGAAAAACATTTTTTGACACGGTCTGAAAATCTGGGCCAATTTTGACCTCATGTTTTTTTCTGATTTATTTTACTATTTATAAACTTATTAACACATTTTAGAGAAACCGTTAGTTCCTTTCTTTACCAACTGACGACCCTTTTGTCCATGAGGTGGTGGCAATATTTTAATGGCCAGTTTATGAATATGTTTTGTCTGTATTGACACGACAGACGCCTTCCCGAATTCGTTACTGTTTTGATTCGCATCGATCCTTCTGAATTGGCGCAAGAAAAGGGGGACGCTACAGCCAACGAATCTAAAAATGAGCTGTGAATTGGGTAACGCCGTCCCAAAGAAATCGGAATGTAAACACCCCTGCCTGAAGAACTGAGCGTGACGATAAATTAATAAATAAAGGACTGGGAAGCTTCAACCGCCATAACAATAAATTATGATTTCACTTGCTGATTACGCTACAATTTGTTAGAAACTTTTACCTGAAATGTATTTTTATAAAATTTCATATTATTTACTTTTTTTCAGAAATATCCTATTATTATTCTAGTTCAAAAAAAGTTATATTCTTTTTTAAATAATATTGCATGAAAATGTCAAATTCTATATAAAATACCACGTTTATGCTATTTATCCCAACGGCTATTTTATCAATTATAGAAAAACATTTTCAGTTTGAGGTTAAAATTTAAATAAAAAGACTCAAAATTCCCAATTTGCTGACGCGAGTTTAATACGATAAAGAAAAACAGTAATGACAGAATGGATAAAGTGACACACGGGCGGAGAATCCAAGGTTCCCTATATAGCTAAGGACAGAAAGACACAGTGAGAAATAAACTAGTAGGGTACAATCTCCATAGAGGCACAGTTGATTAACACAATATTGGACTGTAGAGTAAAGTACGTTGATGTTGACGGTGAAATAACTTAATATGTTTACCAAATACTATAAGTAAATACTATATACTGTCACTTGTAGACCTCAGTGAGTATTGTTCGAAGGGGGCTCAACTATTTACAAAGATGGATATAAAATAGGGTTAACTTACAAGCTGATAGAAATATGGTAGCAGCGTTTCCCACAAAATGAAGAAAATATTTTTAATTTAATCAAAGGAGACACATTTATCGAATGAGCTGAATTGTTACTGCAAAACTGTGTGATGAACAACATAATGAGTGGTAAGCAGTTTTGGTAATGCTTGTTGGAAGCAGTGAGAAATATGACCGAGCAAAAACATGCAGACAAAACGACTGTCTGATAATAGTAAATACCGCCTAATTGGTTGTTAAATAGGCGTTCGTTTTATGGATTTCGTAGAACTCAGCTGGTTTAGTTTTCCTTAATGTTTGCTTTTAAAGCTTTCGCAGGCGCCTAAATGCCTGCGTCTTATCCGCTATAACTAAACTAACCAGAATTTCATTAACCTACGACTACATGATCTACACAAACATAGGGTGTGGATAATTGTTTTCCTCACATAGTACCCATTATTTGGTGCAATGCGCCTAGAACTTTTATAAATTGTACGAACTACAAGGCGATTTGCTCATGTGCCGAACAGGATTTTATGACGTTTAAAAAAACGTTAATATTTTGTGTAGTCGTAAGTGGAGAAAGCTCTGTGTTGGTGCGGTATTGTGTAGGTTGAACCATAGTAACTTGCGTTTGGTTGGATGTGTGCTGTGTAGCCTGGCGCGGGGTAGTCTTGCGCGGCGTTGGGGTGTTGTTGTCATTGGGTTGCTGAAAATATCAGTCGCGGCATGGAGCTGGTAAAACGCGTGTTGCTGAGTCTGTTCATTGGAGTAATGGCCTGGAGACATGCTGGCATTTTGCGGTGTAAGCGTCGCTGTTGGGACGCCAAGCGATCCAGATTCTTGTTGATTTCCTGGTTGTTCTTGCCCGTGATACCATCGGTTGAGCGCGAGCGGCTCGTTCGGTGGGGAAGGGGTACCGTTGTAAGCGGAGGTTCTAACGTCACCGATATCTTGCTGGTAAGGCGCTGTTACGTCATTGTGTTGGGGGGAAGATACAAGGCTACGGTGGTGGTACAGAGAGTAGTTGCTGCCGTTGTCGCTCTGCATTGCGTAGTGTTGCTGCTGGCGATGCATTCGGTTAGTTTCGTCTTCGTTCTGCATGTGGTGGTAAGTCGTTTCAGCGTGGAGTCCTGAGACCACGCTAGAACCGGATGAATCCGGTCTGGTGAGCTGTAGCATCGACGCTTCGCCGTTATCAGACTGGCGCGCTGGGATTCCAGTGTTCGAAGTGAGGCAGTTATTGTATCCTTCCATGGTTGTGTGGCTGTCAATGACAGGAAGCGAAGTGAACGATTGTGCTGAATCTGGTGGCTCAACTTTCGTGACTGTTTCGGACAAAAACGACTTCTTATTCGAACGGAAGTCCCCTTCATCCAATTTGAACTGGCCGTCGTCTTCAGAATCAGACTTCTGGTTCGAAATCTTCAAATCGCTTTTTGACACCGAAGAACTGTCGTCCGATCTTTCCGAATCGGGATGTGAATCCAACTGAGTGATAAATTTTAATGTTAGTTCAACAAATCTCCAACAAGATTCCCAAAAATAAATATCCAATGCTACCTAAACAGTAAGTTTAACAGATTCGCACGCGAAAGATAGACAGGTAGTAATTTGGCTAATATAAAAACTCCCCGTGGACGCTTCCGTGAGATTGCTGATTTCGTTATGAGCCTTTAAAATTTGCGATAATCAATTATTAAACCCTCTTCGACCATCATCAGAAGCATTTAGAGCGCTAAAGAGAACATGGCCATACCTTCTCTTTCTTGCCCTTTGGCCCACCATCTTGTTTTTTCTTGAAGCGTTTTCGTCTGCGAAGGTAGCTGCCATTTTCGAACATGTTGTAAGCGTCAGGGTCCATGGTCCAGTAACTTCCCTTTCCGGGCTTTTTATCGTCTCTGTGATTTGCGTTGCTTATTTGTAAAAGGTGGATTTGTTGTTTTAAAAATTGTTATTAAGCAGGTAAGGTTTCGAACCGATGATAGACTTGTCGAATTGGGATATGTATGGGTTGCGTTAAACACTCGGCCAACACGACTGTACTATTTCTTAATTTATTTTTTTAAACCGGGAAAAGATTTGAACCCATGATGGACTCGTCCTTGAAACCATTTTGTACATAATTGCGATATGGATGGGTCACCTTAACCATTCGGTCACATGATCGTTTAAATTATGTGAAATTACCTTGGAATTTTCACGAAGCACTCGTTGAGTGACAAGTTGTGACGAATTGAGTTTTGCCAACCTTGCTTGTTCTCTCTATAGAACGGGAACCTCTCCATTATCCATTGGTAGATACCGTTAAGTGTCACCTGGAATTAAGCTCGTTAAAA
Source organism: Ciona savignyi (assembly GCA_000149265.1). NCBI lineage: Eukaryota > Metazoa > Chordata > Ascidiacea > Phlebobranchia > Cionidae > Ciona > Ciona savignyi. The sequence goes on along the minus strand of CH000298.1, from coordinate 1,497,974 downwards.
TGGCGGATTTGGGGAGAACGGTACATTTGAACACACCGTGACTGAAAACGGCAAAGTGCAATATGATATTTTGCCTTTATCATACTATCTACCGGATTTTTTCCTTATCAGCAGTTGCAAGCATGGTTTAAAAGGCGTACGTGTATTTCGTGGCTTTTCAACGAAACAAGATTTTTGTAACTAACGGAATGAAACCGTTTTGAACTGGAAACTACAAACAATGGTTTTATGAAAGACTTTACGAGCCAGTTCCACCCACAGACTAGAATTTGTCGAATCGGGACGAAAATTCCCTTCATTGTAAGTGTCTTTTCTTTCCTAGTTTCGGAAAAATGAACAAAGCGCCACAAAAGGACCGGTTACAATAATATTTATGTTTCATTTTAATGAACTTTTTAACGCGTCAAGGTAAGTCCGACGAAAGGGGCCGTCGTCGAAAGGTACAAAAGTCCGAAAGCCATACCGCACCTTTTTGTCTGTGGCATTTTGTATTGCCATTGCGATGAGGGCGATGTATGAATATGGTGGTTTAACCATATCCTTGCTGGTTTGATGGTGGTGGTGATGGTGCATGTGCTGGTTATGGTAGCCGGATGAAAATGCCGCTCCGTTTCCGTACTGTTCGCCGCATGCCGCAGCTGCAAGATGAGCTCCTGGAATTTAGCACCACATTTAAAAAAAAAGTACAACGCAGAATCACGATCTGCTAATGTGATTTTTTAAGGAAATTTAGAAGATTTAACAATTCCATTTAAAATAACACACACAACAAGAAAAAAGTACTTAGATAAATTAAAAGTTTTACAAAACGTCGAATCTAACTTCGTCACAGCAAAAACTTAACATTTATGGACTTTCGACTAAAATGCCGAAATAGCTTAACACAGAGTGCGAGGGCTACAATCAACATAGCTTTCGACTTTGCGAAAATGATTCAAATCGCCTTGAGCACTTTTGCCGCTTCAATTTATCGTCCCTGCCATTTGCAATTCTTGAGTATCATCATGAAAGTTTGATTCTTTTAAGTGATTTTAACCTTGTTAGACACCAACCAGACGGTTTGCAACCGGTAAAGTGCCGGTATGACTTAAGGGTGCTCATCTTAAGGCATTATGCGAAATTGTTAATTTCAATCTCACACCTTGGACATTGTGGTATAAATATAAATCGCAACTAAACATTCCGATTGCTTTCTACCAAGACGTTCCTTTAGTATTAACAGTCATTTAGATCATAGTACACATTCCTTAAGTGGTTTTTAGATGTGACAATCCGACTATGTATAGTGGTTTACATACAGATCTCTTAAACTGGGTTGACAGGTGCCAATTAAAACGTGTGACCCGCGATTTACTTGTGTTTTGACAAGTTGAGTTGTAAGATACCGGATTACAAAGTATGCTTGCTATAGGATCATCCTACAACATTCAAAGCGAAAACTACTTCTTCAATATACAACAATGTAGAATGCTATTCGGGGCAGTCGCGTGTCCTTATATATTTCGTATACACCATCACGCTAACAATAATTTTTGTAAGTATTTTACTCTTATTGACACCGCTTTACCGTTATAATTGGATATTCGACGCTGGTCATTAAATAGTTCACTTGTGCTTTCTTTTTTACGGCCATATACGCAATACACACAAAATGGCGACCGGTATCTTGTGGTACATCTCTTCGAAACAATAGCAGTCTGCCTTATTAAATTTGCGAAATTCTTCGCTTTATTGCATGGGAGGAACAATTACATGCACTCCAGTACACCCAATAGGCTATATTATATCCGGCATTGCGAGTCTTTATTCCAATCAGATGAATTAAATATGATTATCTTAGACGCACCATAGCCTAAACTGTTTTATTTTTATGCCTTATTTTTTCTGTAATATACCATATGTAAGAACTTGTTATATTTTACTATTTAACAAAATCGAAAAATATATGTGTGGTTCAAAAAATCGATTTTTACATGTGCAGTGTAGACGTTGTTAAATTGTAAGAAGAATGCACTATTTACTTTTATGAATTTGAAATCATCGTGACTTATATAAGATAAAAAACGAATGACTTCGCATGAATCACCGTGCAGTCTACAGTCGTGCGTGGAATTCGAATCACCATCGTGAGGGGAATAGACCAGGGATTTCCGGGTCTTACGATTGATGACTCTATTGTTGCAGAGGCGTCAGGGGCATCTTAATACGCAATCAAACCAACGATTTTCCTGTCGCTTATTAAACATTTTCGAGTCTGGGCTTGGGCTTAGAAAGTAATACAATTAGGTCGCGATTTCCGTTTAATTTTATCTACAAACATATTGATGGACTCTGTTACGCAATGTATTAAGTACACTGTGTAGTCAAAACTGGCAATGTCCAAAGGTGTGAACGGCAAATAGCAGAGGGTGTAACTAATCCGGCGATTATCTTGTTTACAAACACCTATAAGTAGTCACTTAACTGACGCGAGCGTCGCTTCGGTAAAAGACTAACTGGTCACTTAGAGCAATCAAAAATCAGAAAATAAATAAATCACGACGACCGTAAACTTGTAGAGTGTCAACAAAGAGACCACTTTAGCGGGACACTTTGATTTTCATATTAACAAGTGCGTTAGAAACTTTAAAATATTTGGCAGCAGGTGAGATAATGCGCATATTTAGAGACTTTTGCCTGCGTGTGATTGCATTAATTCACGGGGCATCTAAATATGTTGTAGAACACATAACTTTGTCATTTCTCGTCGGATGCTTGGTGGAGTTGATAAGCAACATAAAGTGCGTCAGAAGGGTCGTGGGTGTCGAAACTACGGTTCCGGTGACGCCGATGAGCCTCGTACCGTCAACAAACTGCCCACCCTTCTGGTGCCTATTTACAAGCAAAACAAGGTCCACTTCCGACAGGCTATTTTTGTAGTATTTTGTGATCAGCGCGCACAATATGTGGGTTAGATTTCCCACTGTTTTATTGCATGCTTTAACCCAAGGCCCATCCGGCTCGTACCTCAGTGGCCCTTACAAGACGCGCAACTAACGCAAAAGCGGAAGTGGGAACGTTTAAAAATAAATTTAAATTGTCCGAACAGTTTGAATTATCTGCATCTTTTTATCTCTCACCGGAGCACGTAAAACGGTTTATTAATATGTCGACAAAATAACTGGAATTTTCTGGTACGGTCGTGTGGCCGAATGATATGATCATGCGTTGACAACTTGCCCCGGTAAAAAATTACATATAAAAAGACTGGACATTTTCTATTAAATTTTACTAATACATTTGTTTTATATGTATTGGCAAATTCTGCGTTCTCAATAGGTATATAGCTTCAAAGCGTGTTGGAAGTATTCATTAATATTAATTCCGATTGTCAAACGATATCACCACGATTAAACGACTCTGGAAATTTAAACTCGCGTTTTTCGATTCAATGACGTTGGAAATTACACAATACATTTTACCATAACTAATATCACTTTGCGCCGTGAAAAACGCCTTGCCAAATTTGCCTACGTCAAGCTATAAATATTAGCTCGTTATATTTCGTGATTTTAGGCGTTAAAAGCCAGTTAAGAGCGAAACGCAGGTGCCTGCAAACCGCAGGAATATAATAGAATTTAACAACCAACTATTTTAAAACGCACGTATGTTCACAGTAAAACCAAAATCATATTTTTTCCCAAAAAAATCATATTTCTATTTAATATGTTTTACCCGATTCAACATCAATTTATAGACAGGTTTCGCATTTTATGTTTGTATCAAAATCAAACGATTTAAAAATCGAAAGTGTAACAACTGGCTACAAAATTTTCAAAAAAATGCAACATATGCCATTTCCGTTTTTTTTTAATTTCGAAATATCCATCAAACTTTTACAAAATCCAATTAAAATGGCTATATAATAAATAAATACTACTATAATAAATAAATGAAAATACTTTCAGCATATTTCCGATTTTTCAATTTAGAAATATCCATCGAAATCGGCCACATGTAATCGATATAACTTAAATGTTATTACTTTATAGTTAGAAAGAGCACACCAAAATAAACTTTTTGGTCGTAGTAAATTTATTTAGGGCATTTTACACTATTGTTAGTGTACAACATCAAACAAAAATATTATCTCACCTGGCACGTTTAAATTCGTGTAACTCGATGTCGGGTAGTGGTAGTAGCCGGCTTCTCCAGCGCCCTGATGCGCATTGTACATGTTGACCGGGTTTGGAGGTCCGACTGCCGGCAAAATATTGCTGCCCGAGCCGTGGTGATTCGACGCCGGGTACCGTATTTGCATTGTCATTATAAAAACTATAAGCGTTCAACTCTAGTATTAGCAGAACAAGGCATAAGCTTCTAACCTGCGAGAATAATATGTTTTAACACGGAAAAATATATAAAACACCCGAGACGCACGGAGGTCGTATAGGAAAACAAACTATCCTGTTCCTGCACATCCTTTCTACGTTGTCGTGGTCTTCGTGTAAATACGGGAATGTTTTCTCACTGCCCACGGATCTCGAACTATTGGCTCGGCGCAGGTAAAAAGTTCACGGCATTTACAATAGCGAAGCCGGGCTCTATAATCCCGGGCAACTTTCGCGCAGCATGACAATACCCGGACTAATGATGCAGTAATTAGATCATGTTTTGTTAAGGGGCCTTGGCACGCGCCGTTCATCGGCACTCACTGATAGAAGCAAGCTCAAAAACATTGTTTGTATAAACCACAAGCTTAATGAATTAATCCCTCAACTTTCAAAAGGTAAACATCAGCAAAAAGGCCGACTTTAAATGAACTTAGATAGATTTCTTACACCTCAAGTTACTATGCAAACGCAGCTTTCTGCCTGCACCATTTATTCATCTACGAGCTATCACTGATCAATCGCTTCACACAGCATACCAACTCAAGTTGCCGTTTATAAATAAGACATGTAACCCTAGAGTTTTTTGCGGCCGAACTCGTATTTTCAAATCAGATAAACGCAGAAAGCTCCGTAGCGACACCTACTGCTCGATGTGAGAACGTAGAACGAAAAAATATTTGACGGTTCCTTTTTGCGTTTTTTTATTCGATTGACCAATTCTCGTTTTGGTACAAATTTCAAAAAGTTTTAAAACGATTTTTGTACAAGCATTTTAAACTTGTCTTTATTTAGATATGCAAATTATTTTATTTGAAAGCTATTTCATTGGGTACTCGTTAATAAATCGAATAAATGGTTAGATTTCCTCGTACCTCGTGCTGTATATATTAAAAACATAGCCTTAGTTTTTGTTGGAACCGATTTTTATCGAGGTACCTCTTCGAACTCATTCGATTATCGGCCCTTTTATAATGTATCGGCCACGTTCAACGAGTAGCCCTGAAAACCGAGTGGTCAGTTACTACATGCACTAACCTGCTAAGCAAAAGAAGGTTAATACTTAATTTTATTCTCGGTTAATCCAACGCCGTAAAAGACATGTGTAATAGATAGAACTCGTCGGACAAGTGGCTATTTGTCAGAAAAAGTAAAGTTAGTGTGGGTGTTGTGGATAATCCAATTTTAACAATACCTTGTTATGGTTACCAGTACATTTTCGATATATTCCATTTTAGTACTGGCTTAGCTAACATACCAATTCGTTATAAGAAAATTGGGTCGGATACACTCGAACCTTTAGCCTGGCTTAACAAAGCTGCCCATAATCCTAATGGCACGATACCTGTCTAACGCCTACTCGTTTAAAAGGAAATGATTGTGCAATCGCATTCTTAAGCTTTCATTGACTGGTCTATCTATATGCAGTTTAAATATATTTCATACACATTCACTGTCCGGGTCGCACGTTGATTTATGCGTAAAGCTGTGCCCTTAAAGATTGAAATAAGCATACGTTTATATAGGGAAAGGAAGCGGCAGTTTGACGCAAAGGGAAAGAGTTAATACCGTGGGCGTGAGCGCTTTCGCGAAGCATTACCGGCTAAGAAAGAAATTTCCAAACGACGTTTTAAACGGCTGATTTTGCCAAAAATCAGAACAACTTAGCGAGCCACCTCATCCCTTATATATTCCGCTTTATTATTCTTGGATATTAATATAATTCCGTCGGGGCGATTGTTTCTATTTTTGCACTGATGTGTACAAATTGCAGACTGCTGTACATCTAAATAAAATACATAGGTCTGCAAAGGCGTTGCGTTCCGGTGCCTATTAATGGCAAACAAAACAATTCCAGTGCTGCAAATATAAATGCTGAAGTCAAATAAAGTTAAAAAGATTGAGAGAATCAGAATATGTGCCTTTACGTTCGACACTTACCTGTATTACAGTGTTTACTTTATAGTTTGTTAATCCCTTGATTTACATGCACAATTTACATCGTACTACAAGGTTAATAAATAAAGTAAACTGAGTGCAAGATTGATGGATTAAGTAATCGTTGCATTGTTTTTCTTCTTATTGTTTCTCTCATGTAATATATTTCTTTAAATCTACAGCTTGTTATACCCTCGATGCACAAGCGCAATACATGCATTGATGACGAAGTTATGGTCGCCGTATTTTAGAAGAAATAATATAGAAAATGGACAAAGTTTCTAAATAAATAACACAAACATTATTCAAATTTATTAACCTTAGTTCAACCAAGGTATATTTTGTTCTTTTATACAAGACATCACAATTTCGGTTTTAAAGTTCAGTATATATTTTCTGTTCAAGTTTCACTTTTTAGCTAGCCTAGACTTAGATCCGTTTTTGTTATGTATTCTGAGTATAAATCAGATGCATTAACCGATGGGAAAACCCGGCCGTTTGGGCCAGTTTCGTTCGAGAGTGTTGATGGCGTGATTACTGCGCTGCATCGCCATCTAGCGAGCATCACGCAAAAGCATTATTTACCACTATCCAGTGAGGTTTGTCTACAATGGCTGAAAAACAAAACTTTTATCACCATTTTTGCAATTGTCAGATTGCCTCATGTTCACTTATTGTCATCTTATTAAAGCAATTGTATAGCGTGTTAAATACATGAATAGTCTAACATGTTGGATTAAACCATAATCGTTTCATTTAAAGTGGAAAGTGTCTTTCCCAAAACTCAACCGACTAGGTGTAAGCTAACTTTTTTTGAACCACCTTTTAGAAGATAATCCGAAGAGAAAGAAATAATACAACCGTTTAAGTATATTCCGGTCGAATACAGAAAAAAAGCAGAGCTTCGGAAAATTAACCGGAAAACAGGGCATTCAAAAGCAGCTACTGTACAAGTATGTATTATGCAAACAATGTCTAGTCACGCATACTGACATTTAATTTAAAGGTAACCAACATTTTTTTAACATTTTTAAACCTGTTTTTTTATATAAAACGGGCAACTTAAGTCAATTTACATTCCCAACATTCCGTTTTTCATGTGGATTTCCAGAAAATTAAAACAATGAGATTTTAACAGTTGATTCAATATTATGCTACTAGGGATAAATAAATATTTGTATTAATAAAAAAAACTCTTGGTTATATTAATTTGAAGTCTTGACCAATAAATCACTTTCAACCTTGTGAAGTTTCCCAATTAAACACAAGAGATCACTAGCGCCCTCTCGCGGGTTTATTTAAACAGGCCAACGAACTACTGACACATATATATTTATGATTTTTAAAGAGATCACTTTTTAATTTTACTATGTTTAATTTATTTTTAGTTCATTATTTTATATTTTTCTGCCTTAAGCTTGTGACAGGGATGTGGAAATTAGCAAAAATTCACTCCTGCGTTCATCGTTAAAAAAAATACAGCAAGTAAAAATAATGGAATGAAAGTGAATCCTTATTTTTCCGTTCTAACAATTGTTTTTTTGCTGTAGTTTGTTGGTGTAGGTTGTTGCCGTAGCGTATTGTTTAGGATAGGAAAGGTTTATTCTTTTTTTTATCCCAGTTAATGGTAAAATTTAGTTGATGGCAAAGTTCAAGTATTTATAATGTAGGCAATTGTCAGGTAATCTTGTCCGACCGGTAAGTCTGGTGGTTTAGTGCGACACCTTTCAGCCGAGAGATTGCAGATTCGAAACTGGTTGCTAGCTAGTCGGTTATGTCCTCGCACAAGGAACTTAACGAACACTCTCCACGAGTATCTCCACAGCGTGCAATCCACGTTTTCGGAGAGTTTTATTCCATTATTCTAAAGTAACCCGGCAGACTTTACTCACGCCCTCCAGTGTATAAAACTGGACTACAGAGTAATACGATTTTCCAAGCTCAGACTGTTGCCATTCGAATTCTCATATTATTCAAGTAATATGATTCTAGCGGCACAGAGAGGTGAACAAAGGCCCCGTACATACCTTTTAGAATAAAGTTTTTCTTACCTTATTCTAACTTGAACTAAGCGGATTAATGGGTTGTACAACTTGGTAGTAAATGAGATAAGGGCGAAATACTTCGGATTATATAGAACATAATGCATGCAAAAATGTTACATACCAAGGTAATGATTATTACACACATGCGGGCATGATTATACAAAACACAGTGCTATAGATCTGGTAACCCGACGGTGGGTGGGAGGTGATCTAATTGCCCTAAGGTTTTGAGTTTAGGTTGCAGATCCAAGCTTTAATTTTAAATTGTAAAAAAATCTAAGACTTTCTATGTCAGGATTGTGAGTGACAGCCGTTTTTGTGAAGTCAGTTTGCATTGGAGAGATAGGGAGAATAATTAGTTGAACGCCTCCTTAATCAGCTAAGAAGGTAAATAAAACTGATCAATAGTTTCAGTAGAATTGAGTTTCTGGGGGATTATTATTACTCGCATGTTAAAGTTTGAAAACGTGAATATCAAGTTGGATGGTTATCTCGGGAAACCATTAGTTTTTGCTTGCAGAAACAAACGTTATGCATTTTGTATGAGTTATACCATGGGTGACTTGGTAACCAGGGATTCCGTTCGTTTACGCATGCAGAAAAATATAACAAGCAGAGTATAGTGAAAATAGGTGTTGTAATTAGTGTTGGTTAATACCGGTAACCCTTCCCGTGTTATACAAGTATGCTAATAAAGGAGATTTTATTATATTATATTCTGGTCGAAATTAACTTAAGTTGTACCAAGAATTATTATTACAAACAAATATGACGAAATTAACCTTTGAAATTTCGTCTGTGTACACAAATGCTGCAGAGAATTGAAATATTGTTTCATTTCCTGCTTTCCTTTGACTCATTTCCTGAACGTGACAAACTCGACCAAACGATATACTTTTTGTTATCTAGCTGCTACTATGTGGTAGTAAGGGCAAAACAGAATTCATACAATGGTTCGCATGGTTTTTTGTTATTCATTGCATGTCACAAAGCTATAATATGTGTTTATTTTTTATTATGAGTCTGTTTAAAGGGGAAAAAACAACAACAGATAGATGAAAGTATAAGTACGAGCCCTGGTACATTTAAACTAGGAATGGCTCACAACCGTGTAAGTTGTAGTGTGTGTGTGTGTATGCAGAAGTGTTCGTCCTATCCCTATACCTCGCTGGGTAGTCGGATAAGTAGTAACCACGCAAACGAGCTCATATCTCACACATAGCCACTGACGTTAATGATATACATATACACAAAGCAATAATATTAGAGGCGTGCTTTAAAATGTAAAACTAAGGAAGTGGGCGCGAGACTTCAAAAATGTGTTGTTGTCCAGATTTATTGAGTGAAGGATGCCGCAAATTTTATAATCCAATTGTAAGTTGTTGCCATAACAGAAAAAATGGTTGTTGCGAATAGGACAGTTTATAGGCTACTTAAGGGAAATGCAAACTGTATCGTGTGGTACAGGAGCAGGACAGAGAATATGCACGATAATATAGCATTTGTGGATTATGTGCATGTTAAAAGTTAAATACCATTTTTACAAGAATTCCATTATATCGATAAAATCAAATGACTGAAATGTAAAACTGGGTTTCTTTCGACTTTTTATAACAATTGTCTTATTTCATACCTGTAAATTCTGTGTAAAAGGTTATTTTCAGCATTTTGGCGTTATGTCGGATATTTTCGGATTAGGAAGAATTATTTACTTCAAATTTCTAAGAAAGATAGGGAAATTATTAAAATTAAAATAACCCAAATTACCCTAGCCTAGGGAATACCTCAAGCATTTATTATGATGTTACATAATTATTTTTTTTACTTGCGTTAGTAGTTATTGGTGTACCGGCAGAGTTATTTGGCGTTAAAATAAAGCAGGAAAGTTGCTATAAATGGCTTTATATGTTATATTTTAGTCCAGCTAAGAGTCATTTTTAAGTAAAATTGTAATCTTTTGTTTCGCGTTGTTGTAATACACGACTTGTAATATTTTAGTGCGTATATTCATATTGGTATATATTAAATATATATACATTATTCGGTTAGCCTGTTACATGGCAAACATCTGAGAAAACAGAACGTTTTAGTTGTTCTGAGAAAAACTTCATTCTTATCTTTTATAAGTGGAAACACATACACATAAAATGTTAAATAAAAACGTCACACGCTGGTTATACAGAACAATGCGTAAGCTGCAATGCTCAAAATTGTTTTTTTTCAGTAAAAGCAAATAAAAGAGACAGAAACAAACTATAAAACGTGAATAAAAAATAGCGATTATGATTAGGGACTGTGCTTAGTTAGAGGATCATAGCCGCACTATATGTTTCTTAGCGCCAGTAGTCAATTAAAAACTATGTTTCCATATAAGTGTAAATTCCCAATGCAGTTAGAGTTTTTATAAGAATAAAAGAGTTGTGTTGGTTTGTCACGTTATTCTCAGTACCAATAGTAAGAAATCAAATTTAAAATTGTGCATTTATATAATTGTAACTTCCAACTGTAGCTTGTAGATTTTGAGTAAGATGGAGAAGTTACATTGTCTCCTCGCGTTTATCTTTACTGGTGCTGGTGGATTCTCGTACATTGTGTTCGGCAGCACTGGGAAATCCGATTTGTTCCCAAACTGGTTCACACAAGGCCCCGGAATCGTATCGGCAAAATACCCGACACCCTTTACGCCTGTTCCAGCCGTTGTAAGTTTTAAATTACTACTATGTAGAGTTTGAATTTGCTAGCTTGCTACTTTGGGATTTACAACTGTTCTACAAAACAGTTGGTAATCTGGTTCTTTTAAAAACTACAGTAATTTCTTTATCATATTTAAAATATTGCAAGCTTCTGTACATCCACGTTGACAAAGGTAAACCGACTACTGCTGTATAGCCCGCCGTATATAGTTTTTTTAATTATCTAGTCGCCGTAGTCAAAGAATATGCGTCAGGCGATTAAATGCACTTACCAATGAATACGGTGTTCATGCACAATGGCAATTATATATAAAAAAAAAACACATTTGCAGGCTGCGATAGCTTGGGTATTCACGTTCTTAACAAACATGGTTGCTCAGATGTACCTCTTCGTAACACTTCCGAAGAAAAGAATGTTCCCAGGGGTAAGAAGATCGTGTGTATGTTTAACCTTTGGTTAATTTATTTGTCCGGTCCGTTGGTCTAACGATTAAGTGTGTCGCCTTTCAATCGAAAGGTTGCAGATGCGAAACTGGTCGCTAGCTACTCGGTTGTGTCCTTGGGCAAGGCACTTTACGGACATTGCCTGAACACACTGCAATAGCTCCGGTAACCCGACGGTGGGCGCGAGGTGATCTGACGATTGCCCGTATGTTAACCCCCTTGGTTTTCCCATTCACGGGGATAAAGATGCATATCCTATCCTAACAAAGTTACTGTAATAAATATAAGTTTGAAGTTATTCACTTTGTATAAGATATACCAAGAGTTATTATGTAACTAGAAAAGCCGTTTGTTTCATTATTTAGATATACAGTTCAAAGAGATAACTTGGGAACCCATTAAATTATATATGCAGAAACAAACGTTGTGCGCTTTGTATAAGATATACCAAGGGTGATGAGGTAGCCAGTCCCGCAGTGTTTTTTACAATTTTTGGTCATTTTCAAACTAGCACAGTTTTTCTTAAATTTATGCTATGATTTAATATTTAGTATGGTTGGAAAGATAATTTATCCCTCTTTTAAACAAACCGCACACCTAGAATCTAACTCCAATAAAGAATATATTATGTAAACTTTAGTGAACACCACTTTTTATGTAAAGAAAATTCTGCTCGACTTTGAAAATTTTGAGGTGCACTGACAAACGAAATACTCACTAATTATTGATATGCCCAAATGATATGAAAATTGGAATGTAGATTGTCTAATAGTTTTTGTACTCAGGAAAATTTGAACTGTATTTGTATCTTCAGTAGTTTTTTTACTATTCCTAAATGAAATTTTCCTTTATTCTGACTATATTATGAAAAATTGAACCAAAACGCCATTGAAGTTTTTAGTTTTGTAGAACTTAAATAGTACAAAAGTATAAATAAGAACAGTGAAGGAAGTGTAAAAAAGGCATACAAAAGCAAACAAACACAAATACTATATCCAATATTCTTCAAAGCAGGGCACACCGAACTAGCTAGTCTCGCCGCCTTTTTCTTTATCGTGCGCTCAGCAGGCCCAGCTGGATTCATGCTTTGGTGAACACGAAGCATAAACGCCTGCTGCGAAAACGTCACCAACGCTCTCCTTTTTTTCTCAACGGCACGAAATTCACAGAGAATGTAAAGAAAGACTTGCTTGACAAAAAGAGCTTCTCCGCAAGTTAACGCGACTCCTATTGGCTGAGTTAGTCACTTGTAAATTCGTGTAAAATCGATAGAAATAAGAGGCGAAGCCTTGAAAAAGAAAGGCTATCACTCCTCGCATTTTTAATATTTCTCCACGAAATTACAGAGAATAAAATATAGGGTTTCCTTGATCGAATGAGCCATAGCTGAGGTCTCTACCATTACGCATTGCGGAGAAATCGTTTTTTAGATTTGCATCCATTTATGTACAGGCGGGATACCATGTTTTCCCACCAACTCGCCATATATGGCAAGTTGGGACGGAAAGAGTTAAAAAAGTAGTGGTGGCTAACACGTGGTTAACACTATCCAGTTTTCCATTTAAATACACATCAATTTTCTAGAAATCCAGTTCTTAAAATATGTTATAACATTTTCGCTGTGTAGGTATTTCATTTCAGTTGGATATTCGGAGCCATTCTTACTTCGACTTGGGCCTATTCGTATAGCTCGGAGTTACTGGTGTTTGTTTTCGTCGTGTTTACAATCAAGTTGATTCTTCTGATAATTCAAGTTATCGTCGGAATGAAGGTCTACTATGAGAATTCACACCAATTTTCATGTAAGTTTTCATGTAAAAACCTATTGGAATGAATCACACACTGCAATAGCACCAATAACCCGACGGTGGACACGAGAAGATCTGTCTATAACCGGTGTGTTAACCATATCATTTCAAATTTACGGGGATAAACATGAATATCCTATCCTATATTTGTGTGCCAGATCTATAGTACAGCAGTATTGCCTGTTCACCAGAAAAGACGATGGCCAAATGGGATGCTAGACTTCTTTCTTGTGAGATTTGGCTTTTCAAAAACTATTTTTAGAGCGACATTATAAATGGATTAGGAATTAAATAAAAAAGTGTCTTGAACGTATTTAAAAAATGATCCTTTTTACCCACCATGGGTTATACACATTGGCATTATAAATCCTATCTTATATGTAGACAACAAAGTGAGATATTTTTGATAAAAAACTGGTTAAACAAGGTATTCTTAAGATTATGTTTTAAACTTGTTTAGCATTTTCTGCCGATCTTATATCTGAACAGAACGTAAATATTTATATTTTCCCAAAGCTAACTTTCGATGGGCCTTTCAGTATATTGTCCTGGACAGTATTGCGTTACTTACGACATACATCGCTATGATGGTACCTGCAATGGCAATACAAGCTGTTGGATATAAGTATTCGGCTCACCTTGACGTATCACAACACAGAGGTATATCTTTCAACATTGTTTATATTTAACATTTGGTTATAGATTTATAAGTATTCAAATTTAATTGCGTACCCAAATTTAAGCTTGATGAGTTGGTACCTCGCTATTTAGTCAAAGTGTTATAGATTTGATACCGGCCGATAGCTAGACGGTTATGTCCTTGGACAGGGCACTTAGTGGACATTTCCTTAACCTAGAGTGAATTAGTGGGTTTGTAGGGACAGGGGTTTTCAACACATCTAATAAGCCGCAATAATAAACATAAATATATTATCTATATTCTTTTTCTTTTTTTTATCTATCTATCTACCTAAACTTACCCGTTATATAGATTTAACTCTTGTAATTGATAATATACTGTGCACTCTAACAAACTAATAACCAGGCTACCGCAGGCATACCTGTCACGAGCGTGACACAGAAAAGAGAAAGAAACAAATCGGAGTAAAATTTGTAGTCAAAATGACGACTCACTCGTTTAAGTCAGCCATTTTTACCCAAATTCTTATTTTTCATTCAAAACACTTTTTTATATTATAATGATTATTATTTTATATTTTTAGAATGGATAAGTTTTCACACCTCCGAAGTTATGGGGGCAATAGGAATTGTGACGACATTTTTAGCTTGGCTTGTGATTGATTTTGTTTTGTACCCAAAGAAATCTGCAATCCTTCGATCGGTTTACCCAACTTTCACCTATGTGTTATTTGGGTTCTTTATCTCAAACTACTCGTCCGTTGAAGGTAATTATAATAAAAATTTTGTAATATTGGAGCTATTGCAGCGTGTTGAATGCCATAGACATATTACTTCAGATTTTGTTTAACTCAAAAATCGACTTTAAAAAACATTCAATAAATGTCTTGCCCAAGGACACAACCTGTTAGCAATCCAGTCATTATAGACTCACTACAACATTTAGCTGAGGGTTTCATAAGTGCTACAAACGATGTAACTCGCAGAACAAATGTATTTTCTGTTGTTACTTGTTAAGTTAAGGCTGTTTTTTTTCTAATCGGGCTAAATTTCAAACCCACGTTAGGCTCGTAACCAAGTCAATTTTTTACCTTTTTTGGTTTATGTATCGGTCGCGTAAATCATTCGGCCACGCACACGAGTATCCTGTCATAATCATTTATTTCTTACAGGCTTGAATCGCTACAACATTCTTTGTTTAGTGATGTTCTTCATGTCTTTAGTTGCTTTCATCTTTCGATACAAGATTAAGGGGGAGTTCCCCAACGAGAAAAAAAATACCTGACTTCGTGAATATGTTAGAGATCTGTTTTTTTCTTATTTCCCATTTTCAATCAAAATGAGTTATTGCCATGTACCTAGTATTTTCTGCTATTTAACTCAATTGTAACAATCGACTTGTCACATGTATATATCGTATGAATTATCTGTACGTTATATGGAAATTAATCAGTAATCAAATATACGAAATTAAACCATCGCAGTGTTTGCAAAAGCATAACAAGATCCCACGACAGTATATAGCTATAGATTCACAAACCATTTGACGTCGATTAAATAGCTTAGTTGGTTAGTTCGTCGGTGGTAATGTGACCTTTTATTATTAATTGATTTTATCTATTGATTTATTTTAAACAGCCAACTTGTGACATATATGATGTATTTAACATACAGGTAATACAGTTAGTGTCTGTATTTATTGTTTGGCACTCTTTAAATAGATCTGAGCATAAGATAGAAGGATACTTATACTTACCTTCGTGAGTGGACAAATAAAGAGTCTTATATTAGCAAGTAAGGGATATTATTGGATAATTTCCGATAATATCGTACCCTCAGTCGGATAGTACGGTAACACAACTTTGTTGGAGCAATCATGATTTAGAAACAAATCATAATTTTTTGGGTGTTTGCCTAGGTATTTTTTATTTCTCTTTCTCA
Source organism: Ciona savignyi (assembly GCA_000149265.1). Taxonomy (NCBI): domain Eukaryota; kingdom Metazoa; phylum Chordata; class Ascidiacea; order Phlebobranchia; family Cionidae; genus Ciona; species Ciona savignyi. Next base: position 1,482,096 of record CH000298.1, on the reverse strand, counting down.
ATGGCACAGCGGCGGATAGGACACTAACATTTTACCGTATATAATCAAAATTGAAGCAGCTGTATTAGCGCCATGATCAAAACAAGCTAATTTTTTTAGAAAAAAATACCGTTTGGGGTTTTAGAGTCTCAAGGAAATCCCCTGAAATTGATTACCCAAAATTTATGTTTCTGCATATCTAGACCCTGTTTTTTAACAAATTACAAAGTTTAATTGAGTTTTATTTACTAACCTTTTTACACCAAAGTTCTTTTACCTAGAAATATAAAACGCGGAAAAACGGAAGACAGAAGTAAAAAGTTAAACCCCACGAGGGGCTACAGTCCTAAAAATTACACCATTTTCTAATTAGACCGTGGCTCTTTCGACTGATAATTTTTGATTTATAAAAAAATGTCAAATATTATGATCAAATATGAAAATTATCAATATTCACGCATTTATAGAGTTTTTGCCAATTATTCTTTTGGATATGTTGTAGCCGGTGCCAATACCTTAATATGTGATATATATATATTATATACAATATCAGGATAAACTAGTCCGGCATGTTAGCTCGTTTCTAGGTTAACTGTAATCGTCAGATTACCGTCGTCGAAGCAATAACAGTGAATTATATAGGAATGCGACGTTCCTAATTCTTAAGAGACAATTTCCGCTTTTTTCCATGGCCATGTACGCAACCTACAAGCTAGCGACTATTTGCGATTCCACAACATTTCGCTTAAAAGGCGGCGCACCAAGCTATCCACCCGGGCAAATTACGCATTCATATATTAGTTAGATGATTGTTTAATAGTGCAGTTTGATATAACCGTCTGACTGTCCATAACTTTGGTGGTGATCAGATTACCTGGTTCACACAGTACAGCTGACAAAGCATATGCGTTGTGTTAATTGTTTGAAATGACTTTTGATTGAACCATTTAAATCGACTTTATATAGTCAATGTTTGTAATGTTTTTTGCCCAGCGTGTGTTTGACACAAGATTTCAATGCTCACTCTATCTTCCAACCGCTTTCATACAACTAAATATCTTATATTTCTGGATATAATCTGAAGGGAGATAATGAAAATCAATGATAGGATAGGATATACATGTTTATCCCGGTGAGTGGGAAAACCAAGGGGGGATTATAGACGACGAGGACGGTTACATATATGTAACCCAGAGGTGTCCCCGAAAACAAATGCACAATTCAGTCGTTTCTTGGGGGATTTTCGGGGGGGGGGGATCCTTCTATTTAAAAAAATTGAGTAATATTGCTCCAAACATTTTTCTTCAAAAATTTTGTATCTAGTTTAACTTTTAGGTAAAATATCGCTTTTTGGGGTTCTGGGGAGTTAAAATTGTTACACCAGTTGCTGTGAGAATAAAACAAGCAGTAGCCATCTTTGTTTTCGAGTTTTCCAGTAATTTTCGATTTTTCAACGATATATGTAAACATATGTGTACATGGTCTTTTGCTAATTACTATTGATA
>CH000298.1:1465876-1480512 GCA_000149265.1 Ciona savignyi | reverse complement strand
TGATATTTATTCATTTTTTCGGCTTTGTTTACTTTGTTTTTCAATTATTATTTGATATCCGGAAGAAATATGGCAACTTCGCGATAGATTACAGCCGATCAGGCTGCCAGCATGATCCCATACTATAAAGTATGTAGATTGTCCAAGTTGTTTAAATCTAAGTTGTTTAACTAAATATTGACAAGCCACATTATTGCCATGCTGTTAACATACTTTATTGCCCGTGTAAAAACCCCTCTTGATTTCCTCCTTTACACAGATAAAACATGGATATATTTTATCCTAATCACCAACCACTTTGGCAGCGCTAAACATTTTTTCAAAACCAGACAATTTCAGTCAAATTTTGAGATGTTAGATCTAAACGTTTACAGTTTGCTTTATAGTGTCTAATTGTCGCATTTACAATTACGAAACAAAAGAATTGAATTAATCTTTTTGCGTTACTGCTCAGAAAATCATCTGATCCAATAGAGGAGGCGTTCAACCAATTATTCTCCCTATCTCTCCAATGCAAACTGACCTCACAAAAACGGCTGTCACTCAAAATCCTGACATAGGAAGTCTTAGATTTTTTCACAATTTAAAATTGAAGCTTGGATCTGCAACCTAAACTCAAAACCCTACAAAATTTTGTTTAAAAATTTTAAGCCCATACCCCTTTGTACATCGGCAACTTTTTCCCAACAAAACAGCTAGCAGATGCACAATCAACACCTTTATTTCACAAAGCACTGCTCCACGATTACAAAACTTTACAGCTAAACGAGAACACCGGCGCGCAGCCTAGCACATGCTGCTTTCAACCAAACAAACGTTGGGGAATCACCACCATTGTTACTCAGCAAAATACTCGTTTAAAAACAATGACTCATGGAAGCTTGACATCCGATCTTACTGAGGAAACATAACTTCCCGAACAATCAGTCTGTTTAAATCTTTTAAATCATAACAGAAATGTATGCAGCAGTAATACACTCCCGCCAATTCTTTGTCACCATTTTCCCGACATAAAGCACATCTTAGATGTTTCTTTCCTATGGTGTAGATTATTTGTATGTAAATGTGTTGCAGTACTGAAGAAAATGGCAAGGGTAATTTCAAAAATAAGTAGGATAAAAGACAAAACTAATTAAGTTAAGCCACGTGTATCGTTTAACTAAACTATTGCATTGGAAAACTTTGCTTAATATATTCGAGCGGATACAATGCGTACGTTGGGAAATTTGCTTCCTTAAAAAACAGTAGTGCAAGCACGATTAATATTTTTTTTTATTAAAGTCTGATTAATCCTTATATAACACAACTAAACAAACAACACTGGCACTAACTTTCATACACACATACGGGGAATCCCTTTATTTACTAAGCAAAACAATCTTGAATTCCACACTTTTCTACTTCATTATAATATGTTTTATGAAGAAAATAACTTATTTAAGGATATAATCCTTTAGAGCATTCACTGGCGTGTATCCGTCGCGTTAAACACTTGACCACACAACCGTACAGCAAGGTGGTTATATTGTTTTTGTTGTTTTACTGTGCCAAGTGTTGAACCCATAATGGGCTCGGCACTTGGACCGTTTTTGTATAGAAAGGTATATGTATCGGACGCACTAACTATTTGGCCACACGACTGTACAACAAGGTGGTTTAATTTTGACGCGCAATGAGCACCAGCACAAGTGCGTCCACACGCGGCGACCAGTACTGCACAATGTTCGCGCGAGTTAACATTTAAAATAAAATACTGCTGCTACATTGTTAATACCTCGTGAAAAACATCCAGATCCAAAGCTATTGCAATATGTTTTATATGAATGAGAAGATGCTACTGTTGTAGTTAAACAAAAATTCGAATATATTTAGGCAATGTAAGCTAATTGTCTTTTCAAAGGACATAGCCGACCAGTAACCCTATTTTGATCCAACAACCTTTCAACTAAAAAGTAGGTTGTATAATTAAAAACCGATACTTTAAACGACTGTGGTCAACCGTTTAATTTAGGCGAAGGGAATTTGCTGAATCTCTTTTATTTCGAGATAAAACCATTTTTTAAATTTAATTTCTTATGATGTGTTTAACTGGGGGTTCTTTAATCCGACACTTCGATTGGAAGTGTTTGGCAGGAAAAGTAATGAATAATAATTTTCTGTTATGTGTCTACTGTTGTATGCTTTTAATTCCTTCGGATTAAACAGCTTGGTAGGAACACTAAATGATTATTATCTAATGTTATTTGCCTTCATACTACATATGATGTTTAGGAGTTGTTATTGCAACTATTCTACTGTCCATGCGATGCAAAGTGATCTCATGAAAAGGGCTGTAACTTAAATTCCAACCAAAACACATCTTATTTCTTTTCTCGTATTTAGTTTAAATTATTTGTGTGTAAATGTATTTGAAGTTGATATTTGTAATTCACCATACACTCTAGAATCTGTTAAACGAAATATAATTAAAGCTGCGAGATATCTTGTGTGATTTATTATTAATATTTCAATTATTTACTTTTGAGTTTTGTTGCCCAATCATTCGAAGAGTGGGACTTGAAAAGTATAGTTCGTACTAAGGCGAGTTCCCGGTATGCAAATTAAAGTCTTGCTATATGAAGAGCATCGCCCGATAGTCTAAATATAGAACGTGTTTTAGGAAAATTAAAGTTTCACCTCCAGTAAGGTGATTACATACTGGTTTTAGGCACATTTCATTTTTTTTGCTTAATGCTAGTTTAAGTTTAAAACCTATGTGTATTGTTCTATTAAGTTTCGAAATATCAAAGAATATCCACATCTACACACAAGTTGGTTTATGTATACATAGATCATGTTAGCTAACATCTGTGAGTTGAATAACTTTACACAGTTTTAATGATCAATTCCCTTACTTTCTTCTAATTTCCTGGGGGAAATGGGCCGTTGGCATGAGTAGTATGACTACAAGTGTATAAATTTATAATGTGGGTATACAAGAATAGTAAAAAAGGAAAGAAGGGGAAGTGGCACATTAAAATGAAGACAAGGGGGTTACGGTTAAAGGTAGGATTGAGGTTAGGATAGGATAGGATAAGATAGGATATTCATGTTTATCCCCGTAAATGAGAAAACCAAAGGGGTTAACACATGAGCAATCGTCAGATCACCTCGCGCTCATTGTCGGATTACCGGAGCTATTTCAGTGTGTTGTATATGATATAGACACGTTCCTTCAATTTGGTAGAACCCACTAATCCGCTGGGTTCAGGCAATGTCCATACAGTGCCTTGCCCAAGGACACAACCGACTACCTAGCGACCAGTTTCGCACCTTCAACCTTTCGATTGAAAGGCGACGCACTTATAACCGTTAGACCAACGGTATTAGTGTAGGCTGTGGCTGTATCGTATGAGTGTAGGCTAGGAAAGGTTTATTCATGTTTTATCGAGTTAACGGTAAAACTTCGTAGATGGTAAAGTTCATGGAATAATTATATGACCATTTATCAGGTTACCTATGCGAATCCAAAAACCCGAGCGTTAATCCCTGTTATCGGAAAAATGTAAAAAAGAGGCCTCATTTTCAGCATTTTTGTTATTGCCAATATCACCGGATTAAAGAGAAATAATTACCTTAACTTTCTAAGAAATTTCAAGATATAACATCACTAAAAACACAATTGGAAATAACCCAGTTTAACTTAATTAACCTAATAATAAAAAAAGTATATTTAATAATCATAAATAGTAAATGACGTTGGGATAATTGCCCGATGGTGATTGGCGGTAAAACAATGATGGCACTGTGGAAGCAATGCAATTGTTTATATTATGATGAATGTGTGATGAGATAATGAATGTTAATAATACGGATATCAATCAAGATATAATATTCACTATGGTTTTGTAAAGAGGTGGTTAATGGCTGCTTAATCCGAACGCGCGCGAAGGTAAATGAAAACTGATAACTAGTTTTAGTAGAATTAAATTTCTGAGGGATTATTATCAAGCGCATGTAAAAGCTTGACAAGTTGATTATCAAGTTTGAATCGTTATCTCGAGAAACCATTACTTTTTGCTTGCAGAAACAAACGTTATACATTTTGCATGAGTTATACCAAGGGTAATTCGATTACCTGGGACTCCCGTTTACGCATGCAGAAAAATATAAGCAGCGTACAGTGAAAATGGGTTTTATAAACAGTGTTGTTAAATAACGGTAACCCTTCCCGTCTCGTACAAATATGCTAATAAAGAAGAATTTATTAATATATATTCTGGTCGAAATTAACTTAAGTTGTTACTGCCAAGAATTTTTATTACGTACAAATATGACGAAGTTACGCGATAACTTCGTCATATTTGTATGTAATAAAAATAAGAAACCCACTACTGTGTACACAGGATGCTTTAATGAATAGAAATAAAATATTTTTTTCCTGTTTACTTTTGAATCATTTCCTTAACGTGACACACTCGAGCGAACGATCTATTTTAGTTATTTTGCTGCTTATAATACGTGTTGTAAAAAGAGCAAGGCAGATATATATACAAATAGTGGTGAAGAAATAAAAATGAGAGGCAGTAGTCAGACGGTTATAGTCCCATTATATGTACCTTAATTTAAAATTGTGTTTTCATATATAAGTGTAAATTCCAACTGTAGCCAGGGTTTTTATTACAATCTTAGTACCATTAGTGGATAACTAAATTTAACATTTTACTACCACGTAAGTGTAATTTCCAACTGTAGCTTGTAGATTTTGAGTAAGATGGAGAAGTTATATTGTCTCCTTGCTTTTATCTTTACTGGCGCTGGTGGAGTCTCGTACATTGTGTTCGGCAGCACTGGGAAATCCGATTTGTTCCCAAACTGGTTCACACAAGGCCCCGGAATCGTATCGGCAAAATACCCGACACCGTTTTCGCCGGTTCCGGCCGTTGTAAGTATTAATATTGTAATTTGTAGAGTTTGGATTTGCTGGCTTGCTGCTTTAGGATTTAAAAAAGTCGAAGTTTGTAATATGTTTAATTCATCATATTTAGAATAATGAGAGGACTCAACCAATTAAGACGTAGATGAGAGGCAGGATGTGACGAGTGGTATCCTCCATGAGTCATTGTTTTTAAACAAGTGTTTTGCTAAGTAACAATGGTGGTGATTCCCCAATGTTTGTTTGATTGAAAGCAGCCAAATATCGGCAAAATACCCGACACCATTTTCGCCGGTTCCGGCCGTTGTAAGTTATAATATTGTAATTTGTAGAGTTTGGATTTGCTGGCATGTGTTAGACTACGCGCCGGTGTTCTTGTTTAGCTGTAAAGTTTTGTAATAGTGGAGCGGTGCTTTGCAAAATAAACTGTTGATTGTGCATTTGCTAGCTGTTTTCTTGAAAAAAAATTGCCGATGTACGATGGGGTATCAGATCAAAATCAACAAGGAAAAAATTGGAGCGTTATTTGAGTTTAAGTTCCAGACCCAAGCTTCAATTGTAAATTCTGAAAAAATCTAAGACTTCCTATGTCAGGATTTTGAGTGACAACCGTTTACTTAACGACACTTTGCATAGCAGAAATAGGGAAACTAGTTAGTTAAAAACCACTTATAGCGCTATCGTTTTAAACCCTGAATAACTTTTCATTTCGCCGGAGTCGAAAAAGTAGGTGTCAGGCGATTAAATTACCCATGAATACGACGTTTATCCACAATGGAAGTTATATCAAAATCCCACATTTACAGGCGGCGATAGCTTGGGTATTCACGTTCTTAACAAACATGGTAGCTCAGATGTACCTCTTTGTTACACTCCCGAAGAAAAGAATGTTCCCAGGGGTAAGAGAATTGTGTGTGTTTTTTAACCTTGGTTAATTTATTGACACGAAATAATTACTTTAAAGTAAGTGTATTAATTCACTTCGTATAAAATATACCATGAGTTATTATGTAACTAGATAACTTGTTTGTTTCATTACGAAAATATGGATATACAGTTCAAATAGATAAGTTGGGAACCCATCAAAATCTACTTGCAAAAACAAACTTTGTACGCTTTGTATAAGATATATTAAGGGTGATGAGGTATAGCCAGGGAACCAAATGCAGGAACGTACATTCAAGATAAGTGTTAAAAATAGTGCTGACTAACACGTGGTTAAGTCTATCTAGATTTTATTTCAAATACAATTTAATTTTCTCGAAATATTGTCCTTGAAATTTGTTATAACATTTTTTCTCTATAGGTATTTCACTTTAGTTGGATTTTCGGCGCCATTCTTTCTGCGACGTGGGGTTTTGCGTATGACTGGGAGTTACAAGTGTTTGTTTTGGTAGTTTTTGCAATCAAGTTGATTCTTCTGATAATTCAAGTTATCGTCGGAATGAAGGTCTACTATGAGAATTCACACAAATTTTTCATGTAAGTTTTCATACAAAAACCTAGGCGTCTTACGTTTGAGTTTTGTCTTTTCACAAACAGTTTTAGAGCGACATTTTAAATAATGGATTAAATGGTAAAATAAAAATGGTGTCTTGAATGTATTTAAAAGATTGATCCGTTTTACCCACCATGGGTTATACACATCAACACTGTTAATCCTATATAAACAACAGAGTGAACTATATCGGATAAAAACTAATTAAACGATCGAGGTATTCTTGATTGTGTTTAAACCTGTTTAACATTTTTGTCCTATCTTATATCTTAACCGACCGTAAATATTTATTCTTTCCCAAAGCCAACTTTCGATGGGCCTTTCAGTATATTGTCCTGGACAGTATTGCGTTACTCACGACATACATCGCCATGGTCTTACCTGCAATGGCAATACAAGCTGTTGGATATAAGTATTCGGCTCACCTTGAAGTATCACAACACAGAGGTTATATTCTTTACCTTTGTTCATGTTTAACTCTTGGTTATAAATTTACGAATATTCGTCAGGTCAAATCAATTACGTACACAAACTTTAGTTTGACTGATTAATTTGATGAGTTAGTTTAGTCCAAGTGTTGTGGATTCGAAACTAATCGATATCAAGACGTTTGTGTCCAACTGCTTTAAGTGTCATCGAAATAATGGGGTGATCAATATTAATGACGTCATGTGGTGATAACAGAATGAACTCAGCCATCATGGAATATCAGGAATGCTGTTTTTGCGAAAATGGTATCAAAATTGCTATATAGGTTCTATCCAAATTAAGGGAATTTCTTATATACAATACACTACAATAGACCCGGGTTGCGCAAGGTAGTTTGACGATTTTCCTTTTGTTAACGCACCCTTGCATTTTCCCTCTCGCAATGATAAACATAAATATTTGAGTAAAATCTTTAGTAAGAATGACGACTCATTCTTTTAAGTTGGCCGTTCTCATCCAAATATTCCTTATCTCATTCAAAACACTTTATTTTACATTTCTAGAGTGGATAAGTCTTTACACTGCTGAAGTTATGGGGGCAATAGGAATTGTGACGACATTTGTAGTTTGGGTTGTGATTGATTTTGTTTTGTACCCAAAGAAATCTGCACTCCTTCGATCAGTTTACCCAACTTTTTTCTATTTGTTCTTTGGGTTCTTTATCTCAAACTACTCGTCCGTTGAAGGTAATTATAATCAAAATGTGGTAATATTGAAGCCATTCCAGCAGCGTTAAATTGCATAGACGAATTACTTCACATTTTGTTTAACTTAATAATCGAATTTTAAAAACATTCAATAAGTGCCTTGCCCAATGACCCAACCTATTAGCAATCGAGTTATTATCGGTCTACACCACTTTTTACCTGAAGGTTTCATCAGTGTTACAAACGATGTAACACGTAGAACTAAAATGTTTTCGGTAGTTACTTGTTAAGTTGGTGGTGTATTTTTTTCTTATCGGACTAAACCTAACCCACGTATGGCTCGTAAAAAAGTTTTTCCCTTCTTTGGTTTATGTATCGGTCGCGTTAATCATTTGGCCATGCCCAATTAACCATTTAAGTTAAGGCTATATTACGTTATAAATAATGTGGTAATATGCAGTGGTATTGTGAACTACAACTTGCAGAAAAACTCCAAATGTTCAAAATAGTCTGCGCGTTATAATATTATATCACTATATTATAACGTTGCACGATCATCACGTCCATCGCTTCCCGGTCACGTTCCATCACCTTTTCTGCCAATTTGACTCTGTGGTAGCAGTTTGGTATTATGATGAATAAAACTGTAGCCAAATTACTAACATATTGAATATACTACAATTGCCCGGGAAAGCCGATTTTAGACACAATGTCATCCTAAGATTATTTTGTTATAACGACATTCATTTTCCACTGTGCGGAGAAAAAACGAGTATCCTGTCCTAATCATTTATTTCTTACAGGCTTGAATCGCTACAACATTCTTTGTTTAGTGATGTTCTCCATATCTTTAGCTGCTTTCATCTTTCGATACAAGATTAAGGGAGAGGTACCCAAAGAGAAAAAAAGTACCTGACTTCCTGAATATGTTTCCGACCCGTTTCCTTTTTCACATTTCCAATTTTTCTCATTTCTCAATCAAAATGAGTTATATCCAGCATGTAAATAGTAGTTCATGTCATTTGAACCATTTTAAACAATCAACTTGTGACATATATTGTATGAATTATCTGTATGTTATATGTAAATTGATCAGAAATCAAATATAGAAAATAAAATGTCTGCAAAAGCGAAACAAGATCCCACGACAGTATATAGCTCTTGATTTACAAAACATTTGACGTCGACCGAATAGCGTAGTTAGGTAGTATGTCGGTGCGCGCCTGATAATATAACGTATTTTTTCATTTAATTCATTATAAAACACTCCACTTGTGGCATATGTAATTAACTTACAGTTAATTAAGTAAGTTTCTGTATTTATTGTTTGGCACTCTTTAAACAGATCTAAACATACGATAGGAGGCTACATACTTATCTTCGTGAGTGGACAAACAAAGGGTATTTAAAACTAATATATTGCAAGTGTATTTATGAATAGCTTTATATTAAAAACTTAGGGCTATTAAGCAATATAAAAGGGTGTCAGAAAAGGCGTAACACGAGTTTCAGTAAATAATCATAGCTGTAGCATAATTGTAGCTTATTAAACAACTCATACGACAGGATATTGCAAGTGTATTAACGGATAGCTTTATATTAGCAACTAAGGGCTATTATGGGATAATTTTCGATAACATCGTCATCTCAGTAAGTTTAACGGATTAAATCGATAAAAGTATAAGATATAGTACGGTAACACAACATTTCATACAGATCGTTTTTCTGAGTGACATGTCACTTAGTATTCGCCCCTTCCGAGTACGAAGGGAACATATTTGATTTTAATCGGTTTTGATTCTTGCCTTTTTAGTTATTGGGTAGAACAGGTTATCCAATCAGGTTTAAACTCTTAGTAATTGTAAACGGTATGCAGATAAAAACCCTTAGGGGATTTCCCTTTATCGAAAAGTGCAAAAAAATGGTTTATTTTCAACATTTTTAGGTGCTATCATTGACCCATCCTTAATGTCTTTTCAGAAAATCCTAAGAAATTCAATCCTGCTTGAACTTTTGTTCAGTATCATTTTCGCTCCATGTCAAAAGAAAGACATGTCCAATCGAGTGACTCATTTGGAGGTGTAATTAGTTAACGTAATAATATTTTATTTGTTTTAATCACGATCTATCTTAAGCTTTCAGTTATGTGTTGCTATTTACACCTCGAAGGCAAAGTGTATTCTTCAGAGTGGTACTTTCCCTCAATATAGAGTGATTTCCCCGAAATGTTCGCGCAGCCGCGTCGGCTTTATTGTAACGTTTGTAACGTTAAACAAGAGCACTGGATTCTATAGCGTCCGAATTTTAATTACAATTGTTAAGTGCCAAATAAACGGCGCTGTGCAGTTTTGTTCTGTTTTTTCCTTAACCCCTGGTTTAGGCATGTCCGGTCGCCAGGTAATCGAGTAGAAGGGGTTATCCAAGGTTGGAACTTTTAGTAATTTTAAACGTAATGCTGATAGTTTACCTCGACTTATAATTAAAAAAACAATAGAGAAATGGCCAACATACGGGAAACATAGAACAAAAATGGTCCATTTTCAGAATTTAAGGCTTTATCATTTTTACATCGAGATTAAAGTGTTATATTTACCATAATTTTAAAAGAAAGAAAACCACAATTTTATTTGATGTAGTCCAGTTTACCTCACGAAATTTTCCGAAATAGAATATACATAAGCAATCATTAATACACTTAAACACGCGTGTAACAAATAATGTGATAGTGGCCTATTTGCTTTATACTATCTTGAGCGCTTAGTTGCGTGTTATTGTTTACTGCACGTCAAAGCAAATTGCAATTTTCATAGTGGTACTTTCCCTCAATACAGAATGATTTCTTAGTAAATATAACAGCATATAAATAGGAAGTCATATGACAGACGGCTTTGTTATGCTCCAGAACGATTTAGGGCTATGCATTTTAAGTCAAGGGTATTTTTTTCTATTTAAAAGTCTAAAATTGTAAATGGTTAAATGCACGAAATAATTAACTTAGGCCTTCTTTGCTATTATGTTCAGCTTACAATATTTATACCAGAATATTTATTTTATATTGTGTAATTTTAATATGGAATGGCATATATTATGAGTTAGCCCAATTAATAGAAAAATGCAAAAAGTTATTACGTCAACATTAGGTTTATTGCCTTTTGAAAACCAGACGGAATCATGGTACAATTAATGTATGATGTATACATTATATATGATTAACAGGTTCCTTTTGCTAAATTGTAACTCGTTAATCCCTTGTCCAATGACACTAATAAACAGCAGAGTAGGTGTTCGAATCGAGAACCATTCGGGAACCAACCGTCGAAACCGTTTGAGCTAACGTTTCGCATCTTACAATCAATTTTTCAATACAGGCTGATTACATTTGCAGTAGATAACAGATAAAAAGCATCATGCGACCAAGTCAAATTCGTTTTACCCAAGATTCTGTAAGTGCAAACTTTAACAATGGATTTTGCACGACGCCAATACATGACTGTATTCAACACATCAAAAATGGCACCATGTCGGTTAACTCATTCCCACCAATAGAGATTGCAACCTGTCGAAACGACGGACTGGTTTATTCTAATGACAACCGACGACTTTACATGTTTCGAGTTCTGGAGAAACAGGGTTACATTCAGGACATACCGGTTAGTGACACATAAAATGTAATTTAAATAAAACACTGACCAATTGTTCGCAGATAAAAAGGGGACATATCAGACCAAAGTCAGGAAATGTTGGTTGTCACGTGAGAGTTCGTGGATCACAGACACTCCCACATTGCCAATGTAATCAATAATCATTAATTTTCGATTGAAGTTGATATTTGTAATTCGCCATACACTTTAGAATCTGTTAAACGGAATATAATTAAAGCTGCGAGTTATCTTATTTGTTTTAATATCAATATTTTCATAATTTACTTTTAGTCTAGTTTTTCCTGTATAAAAAGTATTTCGATTTCGAAGGAAACCCATTTGGATTTTAATCCGTTTTTTCTTTTTATTTTTTTGCCTGCGTCAGGCAGGTGACAGTCATGTCCGATAGCCAGGTCATTGATTGAGGGTGCATCTAAATACTAAAGGACCGCTTGGATCGTTTGGACCACTGAGATTGCTATGGAAAGTAATTCTAACCCTTTCCCAAACACGAACCTTAACCCCAGAACTAACTTTAACTCCAACCCTAACATTAATATCATGGCTTTTGTAATTACGAAGTATAGTAAGCGATCCAAGCGATCCAAGCAGTCCTGTAGTATTTAGAGGTACCGATTGTTTGATAGTATGTTGAATAACTTTAGCCACATTTCTAACATACTTAACATACTACATTTGCCCGGGAAAGCCGATTTTAGACACAACGTCATCCTAAAAGTATTTTGTTATAACGTCATTTATTTTCCATTGTGTGAGTGTAAAATGAGTATCCTGTCATAATCATTTATTTGTTACAGGCTTAAATCGCCACGACATTTTTTGTTTAGTGTTGTTCTTCATATCTTTAGCTTCTTTCTTCATTCTATACAAGATCAAGGGAGAGTTCACCAAAGAGAATAAAAGTAACTAACTGACTTCCTAATTATGTTTTCGGACCAGTTTCTTTTTTATTAATTCTCATTTTTGTCTTATTTTTCAAACAAAATAAGTTATATCCATGTACCTAGTATTTTCTGTCATTTAACCCAATTGTATACATTGTATGAATTATCTGTACGTTATATGGAAATTTATCGGATATCAAATATACGAAATTAAACCAGTGTCTGCAAAAAAACAAGATCCCACGACAGTATATAGCTATAGATTCACAAAACATTTAACGTCGACCGAATAACCAAGTTGGTTAGTGCGTCGGTGGTAATATGACGTATTTTTAGTGCGTCGGTGGTAATATGACGTATATTTTCATTTGATTTATTATAAAAACAGTCCACTTGTGACATATGTAATTAACTTACAGTTAATATTCTTCGTTTATGTATTTATTGTTTGGCACTTATAAACAGATCTGAACATAATATATATACTTATACTTATCTCCGGGTGTTGACAAATAAAGGGTTTAAAGGGGAACTGAAGTCAATTTTAACTCTTTCACTCCCGGCCAAATGCATTAATTCAAACATGCTGTCCCGCAGTGTTTTTTACAATTTTTAGTCATTTTCAAATTAGCACAGTTTTTCTCAAATTTATGCTATGATTTAATATTTAGTATGGTTGGAAAGATAATTTATCCCTCTTTTAAACAAGCTGCACATCTAAAATCTACCTCTAATAAAGAATATATTATGTAAACTTTAGTGAACACCACTTTTTATGCAAAGAAAATTCTGCTCGACTTTGAAAAATTTGAGGTGCACTGACAAACGAAGATACTCACTTATTATTGGAATGCCCAAATGAGATGAAAATTGGAATGTAGATTGTCTAATAGTTTTTGTACTCAGGAAAATTCGAACTGTATTTCTATCTTCAGTAGTTTTTTTACTATTTGTAATTGAAATTTCCCTTTTTTCTGACTATATTATGAAAACTTGAACCAAAACGCATTGAAGTTTTTAGTTTTGTAGAACTAAAATAGTAAAAAGTATAAAAAAGAACAGTGAAGGAAGTGTAAAAAGGGCATACAAAACCAAACAAACGCAAATACTATATCCAATATTCTTCAAAGCAGGGCACACCGAACTAGCTAGTCTCGCCGCCTTTTTCTTTATCGTGCGCTCAGCAGGCCCAGCTGGATTCATGCTTTGGTGAACACGAAGCATAAACCGCCTGCTGCGAAAACGTCACCAACGGCTCTCCTTTTTATCTCAACGGCACGAAATTCACAGAGAATGTAAAGAAAGACTTGCTTGACAAAAAGAGCTTCTCTGCAAGTTAACACGACTTCTATTGGCTGAGTTAGTCACGTGTAAATTCGTGTAAAATCGTTAGAAATAAGAGGCGAAGCCTTGAAAAAGAAAGGCTATCACTCCTCGCATTTTTAATATTTCTTCACGATAATCACAGAGAATAAAATATAGGGTTTCCTTGATCGAATGAGCCATAGCTGAGGTCTCTACCATTACGCATTGCGGAGAAATCGTTTTTTAGATTTGTATCCATTTATGGACAGACGGGATACCATGTTTTCCCACCAACTCGCCATATATGGCGAGTTGGGAGGGAAAGAGTTAAGAATATCTTAATAAATGGAAAAAAATACGCTGATTTCAAAAATCAAATCAGTTTCTTCCAATATTTTTTTGTTAAAGAGTTATGAGCAAATATGCATTTTATTTTATGTTAGGGGATTTCCCGTATTACGTCACTGACGTTGTTGAGTTTTCGTGCCTATATGCATTGTATACAATCATGTGCCAGTTTAGAGGTGGATTAGTAACAGAAGCGCCTGCAGGAGCGTTGTATTTTTGTTTTTTTATGGAGACTTAGCATAACACTTGTCATATAGCCTAACTGAACCAATGTACCCGCGTGACAGCTTACCTTAAGCGCGCTCATTCAGGCCTGCACGATCCTGGACCTAAGCTGAATGCTAAGGTATACAGGTCTCGTATTTAAATGACTTTAGAATAATAAGTCTTAGCAATTTATATCATAAATCATAGAAGTGAAGACAGAACAAGAAAACTAGAACAGGAGGCAGTAAACTGTAACTGCCAGCAATTTATAGAAATAAACCAGCCATCAAAGATCAGACTACGCGGTGGGAACAGCCTATTTCTTTTATAATTGTTGCTTTTCAACTATATAGCCATAATCTGCAACGTAGACTTGCAATGTTATTATCAATCCCTAGGCTACAAACTGAGAGTGTGAGAGATTTGGTATACATATGCATAGAAGTTTTAACACATTTCTTTTGTTTTCTTCATTTCTAGAGTTAATGTTGTAACACTTAAATGGATGACAGTTTTCAGCATTCTGGCATGGATGAAAGAAGTTTTATTGTACACAATAAAACAACACAAATTTAGTCATGTGCGTTTGAACCAAGGAAAACGTCTGAAAGTATCTTTGAAGATGCAAGCCCCATAGAAGAAAATGTTTATTTAGAAACATTACCTATTGACATGACTTGG
>CH000298.1:1445746-1455911 GCA_000149265.1 Ciona savignyi | reverse complement strand
ATACAAATAGTGGTGAGGAAATAAAAATGAGAGGCAGTAGTCAGACGGTTATAGCCCCATTATATGTACCTTAATTTAAAATTGTGTTTTCATATATAAGTGTAAATTCCAACTGTAGCCAGGGTTTTTATTACAATCTTAGTACCATTAGTGGATAATTAAATTTAACATTTTACTTCCACGTAAGTGTAATTTCCAATTGTAGCTTGTAGATTTTGGGTAAGATGGAGAAGTTATATTGTCTCCTTGCTTTTATCTTCACTGGTGCTGGTGGATTCTCGTACATTGTGTTCGGCAGCACTGGGAAATCCGATTTGTTCCCAAACTGGTTCACACAAGGCCCCGGAATCGTATCAGCAAAATACCCGACACCATTTTCGCCGGTTCCGGCCGTTGTAAGTATTAATATTGTAATTTGTAGAGTTTGGATTTGCTGGCTTGCTGCTTTAGGATTTAAAAAAGTCGAAGTTTGTAATATGTTTAATTCATCATATTTAGAATAATGAGAGGACTCAACCAATTAAGACGTAGATGAGAGGCAGGATGTGACGAGTGGTATCCTCCATGAGTCATTGTTTTTAAACAAGTGTTTTGCTAAGTAACAATGGTGGTGATTCCCCAATGTTTGTTTGGTTGAAAGCATCCAAATATCGGCAAAATACCCGACACCATTTTCGCCGGTTCCGGCCGTTGTAAGTTATAATATTGTAATTTGTAGAGTTTGGATTTGCTGGCATGTGTTAGACTACGCGCCGGTGTTCTTGTTTAGCTGTAAAGTTTTGTAATAGTGGAGCGGTGCTTTGCAAAATAAACTCGTTGATTGTGCATTTGCTAGCTGTTTTCTTGAAAAAAAATTGCCGATGTACGATGGGGTATCAGATCAAAATCAACAAGGAAAAAATTGGAGCGTTATTTGAGTTTAAGTTCCAGACCCAAGCTTCAATTGTAAATTCTGAAAAAATCTAAGACTTCCTATGTCAGGATTTTGAGTGACAACCGTTTACTTAACGACACTTTGCATAGCAGAAATAGGGAAACTAGTTAGTTAAAAACCACTTATAGCGCTATCGTTTTAAACCCTGAATAACTTTTCATTTCGCCGGAGTCGAAAAAGTAGGTGTCAGGCGATTAAATTACCCATGAATACGACGTTTATCCACAATGGAAGTTATATCAAAATCCCACATTTACAGGCGGCGATAGCTTGGGTATTCACGTTCTTAACAAACATGGTAGCTCAGATGTACCTCTTTGTTACACTCCCGAAGAAAAGAATGTTCCCAGGGGTAAGAGAATTGTGTGTGTTTTTTAGCCTTGGTTAATTAATTGACACGAAATAATTACTTTAAAGTAAGTGTATTAATTCACTTCGTATAAAATATACCATGAGTTATTATGTAACTAGAGAACTTGTTTGTTTCATTACGAAAATATGGATATACAGTTCAAATAGATAAGTTGGGAACCCATCAAAATCTACTTGCAAAAACAAACTTTGTACGCTTTGTATAAGATATATTAAGGGTGATGAGGTATAGCCAGGGAACCAAATGCAGGAACGTACATTCAAGATAAGTGTTAAAAATAGTGCTGACTAACACGTGGTTAAGTATATCTAGATTTTATTTCAAATACAATTTAATTTTCTCGAAATATTGTCCTTGAAATTTGTTATAACATTTTTTCTCTATAGGTATTTCACTTTAGTTGGATTTTCGGCGCCATTCTTTCTGCGACGTGGGGTTTTGCGTATGACTGGGAGTTACAAGTGTTTGTTTTGGTAGTTTTTGCAATCAAGTTGATTCTTCTGATAATTCAAGTTATCGTCGGAATGAAGGTCTACTATGAGAATTCACACAAATTTTCATGTAAGTTTTCATACAAAAACCTAGGCGTCTTACGTTTGAGTTTTGTCTTTTCACAAACAGTTTTAGAGCGACATTTTAAATAATGGATTAAAGGGTAAAATAAAAATGGTGTCTTGAATGTATTTAAAAGATTGATCCGTTTTACCCACCATGGGTTATACACATCAACACTGTTAATCCTATATAAACAACAGAGTGAACTATATCGGATAAAAACTAATTAAACGATCGAGGTATTCTTGATTGTGTTTAAACCTGTTTAACATTTTTGTCCTATCTTATATCTTAACCGACCGTAAATATTTATTCTTTCCCAAAGCCAACTTTCGATGGGCCTTTCAGTATATTGTCCTGGACAGTATTGCGTTACTCACGACATACATCGCCATGGTCTTACCTGCAATGGCAATACAAGCTGTTGGATATAAGTATTCGGCTCACCTTGAAGTATCACAACACAGAGGTTATATTCTTTACCTTTGTTCATGTTTAACTCTTGGTTATAAATTTACGAATATTCGTCAGGTCAAATCAATTACGTACACAAACTTTAGTTTGACTGATTAATTTGATGAGTTAGTTTAGTCCAAGTGTTGTGGATTCGAAACTAATCGATATCAAGACGTTTGTGTCCAACTGCTTTAAGTGTCATCGAAATAATGGGGTGATCAATATTAATGACGTCATGTGGTGATAACAGAATGAACTCAGCCATCATGGAATATCAGGAATGCTGTTTTTGCGAAAATGGTATCAAAATTGCTATATAGGTTCTATCCAAATTAAGGGAATTTCTTATATACAATACACTACAATAGACCCGGGTTGCGCAAGGTAGTTTGACGATTTTCCTTTTGTTAACGCACCCTTGCATTTTCCCTCTCGCAATGATAAACATAAATATTTGAGTAAAATCTTTAGTAAGAATGACGACTCATTCTTTTAAGTTGGCCGTTCTCATCCAAATATTCCTTATCTCATTCAAAACACTTTATTTTACATTTCTAGAGTGGATAAGTCTTTACACTGCTGAAGTTATGGGGGCAATAGGAATTGTGACGACATTTGTAGTTTGGGTTGTGATTGATTTTGTTTTGTACCCAAAGAAATCTGCACTCCTTCGATCAGTTTACCCAACTTTTTTCTATTTGTTCTTTGGGTTCTTTATCTCAAACTACTCGTCCGTTGAAGGTAATTATAATCAAAATGTGGTAATATTGAAGCCATTCCAGCAGCGTTAAATTTCATAGACGAATTACTTCACATTTTGTTTAACTTAATAATCGAATTTTAAAAACATTCAATAAGTGCCTTGCCCAATGACCCAACCTATTAGCAATCGAGTTATTATCGGTCTACACCACTTTTTACCTGAAGGTTTCATCAGTGTTACAAACGATGTAACACGTAGAACTAAAATGTTTTCGGTAGTTACTTGTTAAGTTGGTGGTGTATTTTTTTCTTATCGGACTAAACCTAACCCACGTATGGCTCGTAAAAAAGTTTTTCCCTTCTTTGGTTTATGTATCGGTCGCGTTAATCATTTGGCCATGCCCAATTAACCATTTAAGTTAAGGCTATATTACGTTATAAATAATGTGGTAATATGCAGTGGTATTGTGAACTACAACTTGCAGAAAAACTCCAAATGTTCAAAATAGTCTGCGCGTTATAATATTATATCACTATATTATAACGTTGCACGATCATCACGTCCATCGCTTCCCGGTCACGTTCCATCACCTTTTCTGTCAGTTTGACTCTGTGGTAGCAGTTTGATACTATGTTGAATAAAACTTTAGCCAAATTACTAACATATTTACCATACTACAATCGCCCGGAAAAGCCGATTTTTGACACAACGTCATTCTAAGATTATTTTGTTATAACGTCATTTATTTTCCTATGTACGGAGAAAAAACGATTATCCTGTCCTAATCATTTATTTCTTACAGGCTTGAATCGCTACAACATTCTTTGTTTAGTGATGTTTTCCATATCTTTAGCTGCTTTCATCTTTCGATACAAGATTAAGGGAGAGGTACTCAAAGAGAAAAAAAGTACCTGACTTCCTGAATATGTTTCCGACCCGTTTCCCTTTTCACATTTCCAATTTTTCTCATTTCTCAATCAAAATGAGTTATATTCTGCATGTAAATAGTATTTCATGTCATTTGAACCATTTTAAACAATCAACTTGTGACATATATTGCATGAATTATCTGTATGTTATATGTAAATTAATCAGAAATCAAATATAGAAAATAAAATGTCTGCAAAAGCGAAACAAGATCCCACGACAGTATAAAGCTCTTGATTTACAAAACATTTGACGTCGACCGAATAGCGTAGTTAGGTAGTATGTCGGTGCACGCCTGATAATATAACGTATTTTTTCATTTAATTCATTATAAAACACTCCACTTGTGGCATATGTAATTAACTTACAGTTAATTAAGTGAGTTTCTGTATTTATTGTTTGGCACTCTTTAAACAGATCTAAACATACGATAGGAGGCTACTAATACTTATCTTCGTGAGTGGACAAACAAAGGGTATTTAAAACTCATATATTGCAAGTGTATTTATGAATAGCTTTATATTAAAAACGTAGGGCTATTAAGCAATATTTTCCAATAACACCGTCCTCTCAGTCGGCTTAACGGATTAAATCGATAAAAGTATAAGATAGTACGGTAACACAACATTTCGTACAGATCGTTTTGCTGACATGTCACTTAGTACACATGTCACTGACATGTCACTTAGTACACATGTCACTGACATGTCACTTAGTATCCGTCCCTTCCAAGTACGAAGGGAACATATTTGATTTTAATCGGTTTTGATTCTTGCCTTTTTTAGTTATTGGGTAGAACAGGTTATCCAATCAGGTTTAAACTCTTAGTAATTGTAAACGGTATGCAGATGAAAACCCTTAGGGGATTTCCCTTTATCGAAAAGTGTAAAAAACGGTTTATTTTCAACATTTTTAGGTGCTATCATTGACCCATCATTATTCTCTCTTCAGAAAATCATAAGAAATTCAATCCTGCTTGAACTTTTATTCAGTATCATTTTCGCTCCATGTCAAAAGAAAGACATGTCCAATCGAGTGACTCATTTGGAGGTGTAATTAGTTAACGTGATAATATCTTATTTGTCTTTAATCACGATCTATCTTAAGCTTTCAGTTATGTGTTGCTATTTACACCTCGAAGGCAAAGTGTATTCTTCAGAGTGGTACTTTCCCTCAATATAGAGTGATTTCCCCGAAATGTTCGCGCAGCCGCGTCGGCTTTATTGTAACGTTTGTAACGTTAAACAAGAGCACTGAATTCTATAGCGTCCAAATTTTAATTACAATTGATATGTGCAAATAAACGGCGCTGTGCAGTTTTGTTGTGTTTATCCTTAACCCCTGGTTTAGGCATGCTCGGTCGCCAGGTAATCGAGTAGAAGGGGTTATCCAAGGTTGGAACTTTTAGTAATTTTAAACGTAATGCTGATAGTTTACCTCGACTTATAATTAAAAAAACAATAGAGAAATGGCCAACATACGGGAAACATAGAACAAAAATGGTCCATTTTCAGAATTTAAGGCTTTATCATTTTTACATCGAGATTAAAGTGTTATATTTACCATAATTTTAAAAGAAAGAAAACCACAATTTTATTTAATGTAGTCCAGTTTACCTCACGAAATTTTCCGAAATAGAATATACATAAGCAATCATTAATACACTTAAACACGCGTGTAACAAATAATGTGATAGTGGCCTATTTGCTTTATACTATCTTGAGCGCTTTGTTGCGTGTTATTGTTTACTGCACGTCAAAGCAAATTGCAATTTTCATAGTGGTACTTTCCCTCAATACAGAATGATTTCTTAGTAAATATAACAGCATATAAAAAGGAAGTCATATGACGGGAGGCTTTGTTATGCTCCAGAACGATTTAGGGCTATGCATTTTAAGTCAAGGTCATTTTTTTTCTATTTAAAAGTCTAAAATTGTAAATGGTTAAATGCACGAAATAATTAACTTAGGCCTTCTTTGCTATTATGTTCAGCTTACAATATTTATACCAGAATATTTATTTTATATTGTGTAATTTTAATATGGAATGGCATATATTATGAGTTAGCCCAATTAATAGAAAAATGCAAAAAGTTATTACGTCAGCATTAGGTATATTGCCTTTTGAAAACCAGACGGAATCATGGTACAATTAATGTATGATGTATACATTATATATGATTAACAGGTTCCTTTTGCTAAATTGTAACTCGTTAATCCCTTGCCCAATGACACTAATAAACAGCAGAGTAGGTTTTCGAATCGAGAACCATTCGGGAACCAACAGTCGACCGATGCTTAAAACCGACGAGTTAACGTTTCGAATCTCACAATCAATTTTTCAATACAGGCTGATTACATTTGCAGTAGATAACAGATAAAAAGCATCATGCGACCAAGTCAAATTCGTTTTACCCAAGATTCTATAAGTGCAAACTTTAACAATGGATTTTGCACGACGCCAATACATGACTGTATTCAACGCATCAAAAATGGCACCATGTCGGTTAACTCATTCCCACCAATAGAGATTGCCACCTGTCAAAACGACGGACTGGTTTATTCTAATGACAACCGACGACTTTACATGTTTCGAGTTCTGGAGAAACAGGGTTACATTCAGGACATACCGGTTAGTGACACATAAAATGTAATTTAAATAAAACACTGACCAATTGTTCGCAGATAAAAAGGGGACATATCAGACCAAAGTCAGGAAATGTTGGTTGTCACGTGAGAGTTCGTGGATCACAGACACTCCCACATTGCAAATGTAATCAATAATCATTAATTTTCGATTGAAGTTGATATTTGTAATTCACCATACACCTTAAAATCTGTTAAACGGAATATAATTAAAGCTGCGAGTTATCTTATTTGTTTTAATATCAATATTTTCATAATTTACTTTTAGTCTAGTTTTTCCTGTATAAAAAGTATTTCGATTTCGAAGGAAACCCATTTGGATTTTAATCCGTTTTTTCTTTTATTTTTTTGCCTGCGTCAGGCAGGTGACAGTCATGTCCGATGGCCAGGTCATTGTTTGAGGGTGCATCTAAATACTACAGGACCGCTTGGATCGTTTGGACCACTGAGATTGCTATGGAAAGTAATTCATTCTAACCCTTTCCCAAACACAAACCTTAACCCCGGAACTATCTTTAACTCCAACCCTAACATTAATATAATGGCTTTTGTAATTACGAAGTATAAGCGATCCAAGCGATCCAAGCGCTCCATGCGATCCAAGCTGTCCTGTAGTATTTAGAGGTACCGATTGTTTGATATTATGTTGAATAACTTTAGCCACATTTCTAACATACTTAACATACTACATTTGCCCGGGAAAGCCGATTTTAGACACACCGTCATCCTAAAAGTATTTTGTTATAACGTCATTTATTTTCCATTGTGTGAGTGTAAAATGAGTATCCTGTCATAATCATTTATTTGTTACAGGCTTAAATCGCCACGACATTTTTTGTTTATTGTTGTTCTTCATATTCTTCATTGCATACAAGATCAAGGGAGAGTTCACCAAAGAAAATAAAAGTAACTAACTGACTTCCTAATTATGTTTTCGGACCAGTTTCTTTTTTATTAATTCTCATTTTTGTCTTATTTTTCAAACAAAATAAGTTATATCCATGTACCTAGTATTTTCTGTCATTTAACCCAATTGTATATATTGTATGAATTATCTGTACGTTATATGGAAATTTATCGGATATCAAATATACGAAATTAAGCCAGTGTCTGCAAAAGCAATACAATATCACACGACAGTATATAGCACAAAACATTTGACGTCGACCGAATAACCAAGTTGGTTAGTGCGTCGGTGGTAATATGACGTATTTTTAGTGCGTCGGTGGTAATATGACGTATATTTTCATTTGATTTATTATAAAAACAGTCCACTTGTGACATATGTAATTAACTTACAGTTAATATTTATTCGTTTATGTATTTATTGTTTGGCACTTATAAACAGATCTGAACATAATATATATACTTATACTTATCTCCGGGTGTTGACAAATAAAGGGTTTAAGAACAGATGCAACACGAGTTTCAGTAAATGATCATAGCTGTATCATATATAGTTGTAGCTTATAAAACACCTCATACGACAGGATATTGCAAGTGTATTAACGAATCGCTTTATATTAGCAACTAATGACTATGGAACAATTTCCGATAACATCGGTTAAACCAGTGGTTCACAACCTGTGGTACGCATACCACTAGTGGTACGCGAAGGTCTTCCAGGTAGTACGCGAGTAGATTCTATTTTTTTGACCGAAAGGAGTTATTAGTTCAGGTGGGGTTGATTTTGAGTTTTTTGAAGCTGTCGTCGTGGTAAGATACGTCTTTTTTTCTCACCACTGTGACGTCATAGAATGTATGGGTTAGATGCCAGCGGCGCGAGCGCTGTATTGTACTGGAAAGTGGGAACACCCAGCGAGTTAGCCTAACGTGGTGGTTTATTCGAGGGAGGTTTGTTACTGGCAGAAAAGCATATGTCAGCTAAGTAAATCACGCGTGTTTAGTACGATTGTATGACTTTTGATGCGCTGTGAGCAATCGTATGCCACGCATCGACCAGCTAGTGGAAAATAAACAAATGCAGCCATCGCATTAAAGAAATTGACTTTTGTTGTTTGTTGTTATTTCATTATGTTGATCTTCTTGTGACTGGTGGTGAAAAAACAATTCCATGCATCCCATCAACCCTGGCTAATAATGCCTAGTTTAATAACATTTGTTATTACACCTAGCATAGGTCAAATAAGTGATGATGACGTCATAAATGGTGGAAAGATTTTTTGGCCGCCTTCGGTGCGCGTAACTTATGTAGGTGGTACGCGAGGACTGCATAAAACCTCCAAATGGTATGTGGGTGGAAAATAGTTGGGAACCACTGGGTTAATCGGATTAAATCGATAAAAGTAAAGGATAGTACGGTAACACAACATTTTTCATACAGATCGTTTTGCTGAGTGACATGTCACTTAGTATCCGTCCCTTCCGAGTACGAAGGGAACATATTTTGTTTTTACTCCGTTTTTTTCCCTTGATTTTGCTGATTAGATAGAACGGGTTAACCAATCAGGATTAAACAGTTAGTAATTGTCAACGGTGCTCATAGTGTGTATACATAGATCATGTTAGCTAACATCTGTGGGTTAAATAATTTTACACAGTTTTAATGATCAATTCCCTTACTTTCTTCCAATTTTCTGGGGGAAATGGGCCGTTGGCATGAGTAGTATGACTACAAGTGTATAAATTCATAAATGTGGGTACAAGAATAGTAAAAAAGGGAAAGACGGGGAAGTGGCACATTAAAATGAAGATTAGGGGGTTAAGGTTAAAGGTAGGATTGAGGTTAATATAGAATAGGATAAGATAGGATATTCATGTTTATCTCCGTGAATGGGGAAACCAAGTGGGTTAACGCACGAGAAATTGTCAGATCACTTCGCGCCCACCGTCGGGTTACCGGAGATATTTCAGTGTGTTGTATATGATACACACATTCCTTTAATTTGGTAAAACCCATTAATCCGCTGGGTTCAGGCAATGTCCATAAAGTGCCTTGCCCAAGGACACAACCGACTAGCTGGCGACCAGTTTTGCACCTTCAATTCTTCAATTGAAAGGCGACGCACTTAACCGCCAGACTGACCGGCCGGAGGTTAAAGCGAGGGTTACTTTTACGGTTAAAATTTGCGTTTGGGGAAATTCACTCTAACGGCTAAACAATAACAACAATAACGGCTAACAATAAATTTGCCAAAACACTTCGTGGCCACTGTCGGGTTGTCAAATATTTTACAGTGCTTTGTACGCAAAAATGCTGGAAGGGGTCATATATATATGCACTTTTCCATACACATGATCGACCATGGGTCAAACGTAAGCATTGTCCATAGATTTCTAAAGACTATATGATGATGGCCGCTCGGCCAAATTAGTCGCGTGTTATCGTCGCTTTATTAGAAATTCCCTTGATTTAATTATTCCAAACAAAATGCTCGTTTCAAAAAACATTTGTAACTTTAAACAAGAGCACTAGCATCAGATTTTTACGTACACAAACAGTGAAGTGCGATTAAACGGCGCTATACAGTTTTTGTTGGTGTTTTTTTCCTTAACCACTGGTTTAGGCATGTCCGGTCGCCAGGCATGGGTGGAAAAAGGGTTATCCAATC
>CH000298.1:1430680-1445646 GCA_000149265.1 Ciona savignyi | reverse complement strand
TATATATAATAAATGGTCCATTTTCAGCATTTAAGGCGTTATCATCGATATTTAAAGATTTAAAAGAAATATTTACTCTAATTTTTTAAAAAAGGAGACCACTATTTTAATTAACAAAATCCAGTTTACTTCACAAATTTTCCCGAAAACAAATATACATAAGCAAACATTAATACACTATTATGGAACGCGTGTAAAAAAATAATGTGGCTTATTTGCTTTATACACAACCTATCTTGAGCGCTCAGTTTCGTGTTGTTGTTTACTGCACGTCAATGCAAATTGCATTTTTCATAGTGGTGCTTTCCCTCAATACAGAATGATTTCTTAGTAAATATAACAGCACATAAATAGGAAGTCATATGACAGACGGCTTAAGTATATGATTGACAGGTTCCTTTTGCTAAATTGTAACTCGTTAATCCCTTGTCCAATGACACTAAGAAACAGCGGAGTAGGTTTTCGAATCAAGAACCATTCGGGAAACAACAGTCGGACCGATACTTAAAACCGACTGAGCTTACGTTTCGAATCTCACAATCGATTGTTCAATACAGGCTGATTACATTTGCAGTAGATAACAGATAAAAAACATCATGCGACCAAGTCAAATTCGTTTTACCCAAGATTCTATAAGTGCAAACTTTGACAATGGATTTTGCACGACGCCAATACATGACTGTATTCAACGCATCAAAAATGGCACCATGTCGGTTAACTCATTCCCACCAATAGAGATTGCAACCTGTCGAAACGACGGACTGGTTTATTCTAATGACAACCGACGACTTTACATGTTTCGAGTTCTGGAGAAACAGGGTTACATTCAGGACATACCGGTTAGTGACACATAAAATGTAATTTAAATAAAACACTGACCAATTGTTCGCAGATAAAAAGGGGACATATCAGACCAAAGTCAGGAAATGTTGGTTGTCACGTGAGAGTTCGTGGATCACAGACACTCCCACATTGCCAATGTAATCAATAATCATTAATTTTCGATTGAAGTTGATATTTGTAATTCGCCATACACTTTAGAATCTGTTAAACGGAATATAATTAAAGCTGCAAGTTATCTTATTTGTTTTAATATCAATATTTTCATAATTTACTTTTAGTCTAGTTTTTCCTGTATAAAAAGTATTTCGATTTCGGAGGAAACCCATTTGGATTTTAATCCTTTTTTTCTTTTATTTTTTATGCTACGTCAGGCAGGTGACAGTCATGTCCGACGATGGCCAGGTCATTGTTTGAGGGTGCATCTAAATACTACAGGACCGCTTGGATCGTTTGGACCACAGAGATTGCTATGGAAAGTAATTCTAACCCTTTCCCAAACACAAACCTTAACCCCAGAACTAACTTTAACTCCAACCCTAACATTAATATCATGGCTTTTGTAATTACGAAGTATAGTAAGCGATCCAAGCGATCCAAGCGCTCCATGCGATCAAAGCGGTCCTGTAGTATTTAGAGGTACCGATTGTTTGATAGTATGTTGAATAACTTGAGCCACATTTCTAACATACTTAACATACTACATTTTCCCGGGAAAGCCGATTTAAGACACAACGTCATCCTAAAAGTATTTTGTTATAACGTCATTTATTTTCCATTGTGTGAGTGTAAAATGAGTATCCTGTCATAATCATTTATTTGTTACAGGCTTAAATCGCCACGACATTTTTTGTTTATTGTTGTTCTTCATATTCTTCATTGCATACAAGATCAAGGGAGAGTTCACCAAAGAAAATAAAAGTAACTAACTGACTTCCTAATTATGTTTTCGGACCAGTTTCTTTTTTATTAATTCTCATTTTTGTCTTATTTTTCAAACAAAATAAGTTATATCCATGTACCTAGTATTTTCTGTCATTTAACCCAATTGTATATATTGTATGAATTATCTGTACGTTATATGGAAATTTATCGGATATCAAATATACAAAATTAAACCAGTGTCTGCAAAAAAACAAGACCCCACGACAGTATATAGCTATAGATTCACAAAACATTTGACGTCGACCGAATAACCAAGTTGGTTAGTGCGTCGGTGGTAATATGACGTATTTTTTGTGCGTCGGTGGTAATATGACGTATATTTTCATTTGATTTAGTATAAAAACAGTCCACTTGTGACATTTGTAATTAACTTACAGTTAATATTCATTCGTTTATGTATTTATTGTTTGGCACTTATAAACAGATCTGAACATAATATATATACTTATACTTATCTCTGGGTGTTGACAAATAAAGGGTTTAAGAACAGATGTAACACGAGCTTCAGTAAATGATCATAGCTGTATCAGTATATAGTTGTAGCTTATTAAACAGCTCATACGACAGGATATTGCAAGTGTATTAACGAATTGCTTTATATTAGCAACTATAAAATGACTATGGAACAATTTCCGATAACATCGGTTAATCCAGTGGTTCCCAACCTGTGGTACGCGTACCACTAATGGTACGCGAAGGTCATTCAGGTAGTACGCGAGTAGATTCTATTTTTTTGACCGAAAGGAGTTATTAGTTCAGGTGGGGTTGATTTTGAGTTTTTTGAAGCTGTCGTCGTGGTAAGATACGTCTTTTTTTCTCACGACTGTGACGTCATAGAATGTATGGGTTAGATGCCAGCGGCGCGAGCGCTGTATTGTACTGGAAAGTGGGAACACCCAGCGCGTGAGCCTAACGTGGTGGTTTATTCGAGGGAGGTTTGTTACTGGCAGAAAAGCATATGTCAGCTAAGTAAATCACGCGTGTTTAGTACGATTGTATGACTTTTGATGCGCTGTGAGCAATCGTATGCCACGCATCGACCAGCTGGTGGAAAATAAACAAATGCAGCCATCGCATTAAAGAAATTGACTTTTGTTGTTTGTTGTTATTTCATTATGTTGATCTTCTTGTGACTGGTGGTGAAAAACAATTCCATGCATCCCATCAACCCTGGCTAATAATGCCTAGTTTAATAACATTTGTTATTACACCTAGCATAGGTCAAATAAGTGATTATGACGTCATAAATGGTGGAAACATTTTTGACCGCCTTCGGCGCGCGTAACTTATGTAGGTGGTACGCGAGCACTGCATAAAGCCTCCAAATGGTACGTGGGTGGAAAAAGGTTGGGAAAAAATTAAATCGATAAAAGTATAGGATAGTACATAACATAAGTTTTTTCTTACAGAAAGTTTTGCTGAGTGACATGTCACTTAGTATCCGTCCCCTCCGAGTACGAAGGGAACATATTTTGATTTTACTACGTTTTTTTTCCCTTGATTTTTCTGATTAGATTGAACGGTCTAACCAATCAGGATTAAACAGTTGGTAATTGTCAACGGTGCTCATAGTGTGTATACATAGATCATGTTAGCTAACATCTGTGGGTTAAATAACTTTACACAGTTTTAATGATCGATTCCCTTACTTTCTTCCAATTTCCTGGGGGAAATGGGCTGTTGGCATTAGTAGTATGACTACAAGTGTATAAATTCATAAATGTGGGTACAAGAATAATAAAAAAGGAAAGAGGGGGAGGGGGCACATTAAAATGAAGATTAGGGGGTACGGTTAAAGGTAGGATTGAGGTTAGGATAGAATAGGATAAGATAGGATATTCATGTTTATCTCCGTGAATGGGGAAACTAAGGGGGTTAACGCACGAGCAATCGTCAGATCACCTCACCTCGCGCCCACCGTTGGGTTACCGGAGATATTTCAATGTGTTGTATATGATACACACGTTCCTTCAATTTGGTAAAACCCATTAATCCCCTGGGTTCAGGCAATGTCCATAAAGTGCCTTGCCCAAGGACACAACCGACTAGCTGGCGACCAGTTTTGCACCTTCAATTCTTCAATTGAAAGGCGACGCACTTAACCGCCAGACTGACCAGCCGGAGGTTAAAGCGAGGGTTACTTTTACGGTTAAAATTTGTGTTTGGGGAAATTCACTCTAACGGCTAAACAATAACAACAATAAACGGCTAACAATAAATTTGCCAAAACACTTCGTGGCCACTGTCGGGTTGTCAAATATTTTACAGTGCTTTGTACGCAAAAATGCTGGAAGGGGTCATATATATATGCACTTTTCCATACACATGATCGACCATGGGTCAAACGTAAGCATTATCCATAGATTTCTAAAGACTATATGATGATGGCCGCTCGGCCAAATTAGTCGCGCGTTATCGTCGCTTTATTAGAAATTCCCTTGATTTAATTATTCCAAACAAAATGCTCGTTTCAAAAAACATTTGTAACGTTAAACAAGAGCACTAGCATCAGATTTTTACGTACAACAGTGAAGTGCGATTAAACGGCGCTATGCAGTTTTGTTGTGTTTTTTCATTAACCACTGGTTTAGGCATGTCCAGTCGCCAGGGCATGGGGTGGAAAAGGGTTATCCAATCAGGTTGGAACTTTTCGTATTCTAAACTAATGGCTGATAGTTTGCCTTGACTTATAATTAAATATAATTATATATAATTAAATAAAAACCCATAGGAAAACACCCATTATCGGCAAATATATATAAAAATGGTCCATTTTCAGCATTTAAGGCGTTATCATCGATATTTAAAGATTTAAAAGAAATATTTACTCTAATTTTTAAAAAAAAGGAGACCACTATTTTAATTAACAAAATCCAGTTTACTTCACAAATTTTCCCGAAAACGAACATACATAAGCAAACATCAATTCACTATTATGGAACGCGTGTAAAAAAATAATGTCGCTTATTTGCTTTATACACAACCTATCTTGAGCGCTCAGTTTCGTGTTGTTGTTTACTGCACGTCAAAGCATATTGCACTTTTTATAGTGGTGCTTTCCCTAAATACAGAATAATTTCTTAGTAAATATAACAGCACATAAATAGGAAGTCATATGACAGACGGCTTTGTTGTATTCTAGAAAGATTTAGCGCTGTGCATTTTAAATCAAAGGTATTTTTTTTATTTAAAGTCTAAAATTTTAAATGGTTTAATGCACGAAATAATTAACTTGGGCCTTCTTTGCTATTATATACAGGTCACAATATTTATACCAGAATACTTTTTTTATATTGTGTAATAAATATTGGATAGCTTATATTATGCATTAGCCCAATTGATAGGAAAATGCAAAAAGGTATCACGTCGGCAATAGTTACATTGCCTTCTGGAAACCAGACGGAATTACGGTACAATCAATGTATGATGTATACAATGTATATGATTGACAGGTTCCTTTTGCTAAATTTTAACCTGTTAATCCCTTGTCCAATGACACTAATAAACAGCATAGTGTGGTTTCCAATCGAGAACCATTCGGGAACCAATAGTCGACCGATGCTTAAAATCGACTGAGACTACGTTTCGAATCTCACCATCGATTTTTTAATACAGGCTAATTACATTGCAGTAGATAACAGATAAGAAACATCATGCGACCAAGTCAAATTCGTTTTACCCAAGATTCTATAAGTGCAAACTTTGAAAATGGGTTTGCAATATATGACTGTATTCAACGCATCAAAAATGCCACCATGTCGGTCAACTCATTCCCAGCCTTACAAATTGCAACCTGTCAAAACGACGGACTGGTTTATTCTAATGACAACCGACGACTTTACATGTTTCGAGTTCTGGAGAAACAGGGTTACATTCGGGACATACCGGTTAGTGACACATAAAATGTAATTTAAATAAAACACTGACCAATTGTTCGCAGATAAAATGGGGACATATCAGACCAAAGTCAAGAAATGTTGGTTGTCACGTGAGAGTTCGTGGATCACAAACCCTCCCACATTGCCCATGTCGTCGTTAATTATTAATAATTCATTAAAGTTGCTATTTGTAATTCGCCCTATACTCTAGAATCTATTAAACGGAATTTAATTTCTATATGTTCTGTGACTGTGTATTACCAAAAATATTAATCCATTAAAATGAATTAGTGTGTTAATTATGTTTTTGGTCGACTCAGTATCAATGGAAAGGGTGTTTATTACAAACAATACTACCCGAGGTCAAAATTGTTTTGGTAGAGTTTGCCAAATCGCATTTTGCGTAACAGTTTGTGTAAATATAAAAATCAGATGTTGAAAATTGGATTAAAGGGCATCATTGCCGAAGAGTGCTGCCGCAACCTGCAGATACACCGAGGCAAAAATACACTCCTGTACAACAAGTAAAAATAATTTAATAAGAGTGAAAAGTATTTTTTGCTGCAGTTTGTTGTTGTAAGATGTTGGTGTGGTGTATTAGTGTAGGTTGTGGCTGTATCGTATTAGTGTAGGCTACAAAAGGTTTATTTATGTTTTATCCAGTTAACGGTAAAACTTCGTTGATGGTAAAGTTCATGGATTAATTATATGAGCATTCATCAGGTTACCTTTGCGAATACAAAAACCCGAGCGCGAATTCCCGTTATCGGAAAAATGTAAAAAAGAGGCCTCATTTTCAGCATTTTTGTTATTGCCAATATCACCGGATTAAAGAGAAATAATTACCTTAACTTTCTTAGAAATTTTAAGATATAACATCACTAAAACAATAATTGGAAATAACCCAGTTTAACTCAATTAACCCAATAATAAAATAAGCATATTTAATAATCATAAATAGTAAATGACGGTTGGGATAATTGCCCGATGGTGATTGGCGGTATAACAATGATAGCACTGTAGAAGCAACGCAATTGTTTCTATTATAATGAATGTGTGATGAGATAATGAATGTTTAATCATACGGTTATACGTCAAGATAAGATATTCACTATGTGTAAAGAGGTGATTAATAACTGTTTAATCTGAACGCGTGCGAAGAAGGTAAATGAAACTGATAACTAGTTTTCGTAGAATTAAATTTCTGAGGGATTATTATCAAGCGCATGTAAAAGCTTGACAAGTTGATTATCAAGTTTAAATGGTTATCTCGGGAAACCATTAGTTTTTGCTTGCAGAAACAAACGTTATACATTTTGCATGAGTTATACCAAGGGTAATTCGGTTACCTGGGAATCCGTTTCCGCATGCAGAAAAATATAACAAACAACGTACAGTGAAATGGGTTTTATAAACAATGTTGTTAAATAACGGTAACCCTTCCCATCTCGTACAAATATGCTAATAAAGAAGAATTTATTATTATATATTCTGGTCGAAATTAACTTAAGTTGTTACTGCCAAGAATTATTATTACGTACAAATATGACGAAGTTACACGATAACTTCGTCATATTTGTTTGTAATAAAAATAAGAAACCCACTGTGTACACAGGATGCTTTAATGAATAGAAATAAAATATTTTTTTCCTGTTTACTTTTGAATCATTTCCTTAACGTGACACACTCGAGCGAACGATCTATTTTAGTTATTTTCCTGCTTATAATACGTGTTGTATAGAAAGAGCAAGGCAGATATATATATACAAATAGTGGTGAAGAAATAAAAAGGAGAGGCAGTAGTTAGACGGTTATAGCCCCATTATATGTACCTTAATTTAAAATTGTGTTTTCATATATAAGTGTAAATTCCAACTGTAGCCAGGGTTTTTATTACAATCTTATTACCATTAGTGGATAATAAAATTTAACATTTTACTTCCACGTAAGTGTAATTTCCAACTGTAGCTTGTAGATTTTAAGTTAGATGGAGAAGTTATATTGTCTCCTCGCGTTTATCTTTACTGGTGCTGGTGGATTCTCGTACATTGTGTTCGGCAGCACTGGGAAATCCGATTTGTTCCCAAACTGGTTCAGACAAGCCCCCGGAATCGTATCGGCAAAATACCCGACACCATTTTCGCCGGTTCCGGCCGTTGTAAGTATTAATATTGTAATTTGTAGAGTTTGGATTTGCTTGCTTGCTGCTTTAGGATTTAAAAAAGTCGAAGTTTGTAATATGTTAAATTCATCATATTTAGAATAATGAGAGGGCTCAACTAATTAAGACGTAGATGAGAGGCAGGATGTGACGAGTGGTATCCTCCATGAGTCATTGTTTTTAAACAAGTGAAAAAATCTAAGACTTCCTATGTCAGGATTTTGAGTGACAACCGTTTACTTAACGACACTTTGCATAGCAGAAATAGGAAAACTAGTTAGTTAAACACCACTTATAGCGCTATCGTTTTAAACCCTGAATAACTTATCATTTCGCCGGAATCGAAAAATAGGTGTCAGGCGATTAAATTACCCATGAATACGACGTTTATCCACAATGGAAGTTATATCAAAATCCCAAATTTGCAGGCGGCGATAGCTTGGGTATTCACGTTCTTAACAAACATGGTAGCTCAGATGTACCTCTTTGTTACACTCCCGAAGAAAAGAATGTTTCCAGGGGTAAGAGAATTGTGTGTGTTTTTTAACCTTGGTTAATTTATTGACACGAAATAATTACTTTAAAGTAAGTGTATTAATTCAATTCGTATAAAATATACCAAGAGTTATTATGTAACTAGAGAACTTGTTTGTTTCATTAAGAAAATATGGATATACAGTTCAAATAGATAAGTTGGGAACCCATCAAAATCTACTTGCAAAAACAAACTTTGTACGCTTTGTATAAGATATATTAAGGGTGATGAGGTATAGCCAGAGAACCAAATGTAGGAACGAACATTCAAGATAAGTGTTAAAAATAGTGCTGACTAACACGTGGTTAAGTCTATCTAGATTTTATTTCAATTACAATTTAATTTTCTCGAAATATTGTCCTTGAAATTTGTTATAACATTTTTGCTCTATAGGTATTTCACTTTAGTTGGATTTTCGGCGCCATTCTTTCTGCGACGTGGGGTTTTGCGTATGACTGGGAGTTACAAGTGTTTGTTTTGGTAGTTTTTGCAATCAAGTTGATTCTTCTAATAATTCAAGTTATCGTCGGAATGAAGGTCTACTATGAGAATTCACACACATTTTCATGTAAGTTTTCATGCAAAAACCTATGCGTCTTACGTTTGAGTTTCGTATTTCACAAACAGTTTTATAGTGACATTTTCAATAATGGATTAAAGGGTAAAATAAAAATGGTGTCTTGAATGTATTTAAAAGATTGATCCGTTTCACCCACCATGGGTTATACACATCAACACTATTAATCCTATATAAACAACAGAGTGAAATATATCGGATAAAAACTGATTAAACAAGGTATTCTTGATTGTGTTTAAACCTGTTTAGCATTTTCGTCCTATCTTATATCTCAACCGAACGTAAATATTTATTCTTTCCTAAAGCCAAATTTCGATGGGCCTTTCAGTATATTGTCCTGGACAGCATTGCGTTACTCACGACATACATCGCCATGGTCTTACCTGCAATGGCAATACAAGCTGTTGGATATAAGTATTCGGCTCACCTTAAAGTGTCACAACACAGAGGTTATATCCTTCCCCTTTGTTAATGTTTAACTCTTGGTTATAAATTTACGAATATTCGTCAGGTCTGATCAATTGCGTACACAAATTTTAGTTTGACTGATTAATTGGATGAGTTAGTTTAGTCCAAGTGTTGTGGATTTGAAACTAATCGATAGCAAGACGGTTGTGTCCAACTGCTTTAAGTGTCATTGAAATCATGAGGTGATCAATATTAATGACGTCATGTGGTGATAACAGAATGAACTTAGCCATCATGGAATATCAGGAATGCTGTTTTTGCGAATATGGTATCAAAATTGCTATAGGTTCTATCCAAATTAATGGAATGTCTTTTAGACAATACACCTCAAGAGACCCGGGTTGCGCAGGGTAATTTGACGATTTTCCTTCTGTTAACGCAGCCTTGCATTTTCCCTCTTGCTATAATAAACATAAATATTTGAGTAAAATCTATATTCAGAATGGCGACTCACTCTTTTGAGTTGGCCGTTTTCACCCAAATTTTCCTTATCTCATTTAAAACACTTCATTTTACATTTCTAGAGTGGATAAGTCTGTACACCGCTGAAGTTATGGGGGCAATAGGAATTGTGACGACATTTGTAGCTTGGGTTGTCATTGATTTTGTTTTGTACCCAAAGAAATCTGCAATCCTTCGATCAGTTTACCCAACTTTCATCTATTTGTTCTTTGGGTTCTTTATCTCAAACTACTCGTCCGTTGAAGGTAATTATAATCGAATCGACGTACTATTGAAGCCATTCCAGCAGCGGTAAATTGCATAGACAAATAACTTCACATTTTGTTTAACTTAATAATCGAATTTTAAAAACATTCAATAAGTGCCTTGCCCAATGACACAACCTATTAGCAATCGAGTTATTATCGGTATACACCACTTTTTCACCTAAAGCATCTAGGAGTGCTACAAACGATGTAAGACGTAGGACTAAAATGTTTTCGGTAGTTACTTGTTAAGTTGGGGCTGTATTTTTTCTTATCGGGCTAAATTTCTAACCCACGTATGACTCGTAAAAAAAGTTTTTCCCTTCTTTGGTTTATGTCTCGGTCGCGTTAATCATTTGGCCATGCCCAATTAACCATTCAAGTTAAGGCCATAATACGTTATAAATAATGTGGTAATATGCAGTGGTATTGTGAACTACAACTTGCAGAAAAACTCCAAATGTTCAAAATAGTCTGCGCGTTATAATATTATATCACGATATTATAACGTTGCACGATCATCACGTCCATCGCTTCCCGGTCACGTTTCATCACCTTTTCTGTCATTTAGTCTCTGTGGTAGCAGTTTGATACTATGTTGAATGAAACTTTAGACAAATTAATAACATATTTAACATAATACAATTGCCCGGGAAAGCCGATTTTAGACACAACGTCATTCTAAGATTATTTTGTTATAACGTCATTTATTTTCCTATGTACGGAGAAAAAACGAGTATCCTGTCCTAATCATTTATTTCTTACAGGCTTGAATCACTACAACATTCTTTGTTTAGTGATGTTTTTCATATCTTTAACTGCTTTCATCTTTCGATACAAGATTAAAGAAGAGGTACCCAAAGAGAAAAAAAGTACCTGACTTCCTGAATATGTTTCCGACCCGTTTCCTTTTTCACATTTCCAATTTTTCTCATTTCTCAATCAAAATGAGTAATATCCCGCATGTAAATAGTATTTCATGTCATTTGAACCATTTTAAACAATCAACTTGTGACATATATTGTATGAATTATCTGTATGTTATATGTAAATTGATCAGAAATCAAATATAGAAAATAAAATGTGTGCAAAAGCAAAACAAGTTCCCACGACAGTATAAAGCTCTTGATTCACAAAACATTTGACGTCGACCGAATAGCGTAGTTAGGTAGTATGTCGGTGCGCGCCTGATAATATAACGTATTTTTTTCATTTAATCCATTATAAAACACTCCACTTGTGGCATATGTAATTAACTTACAGTTAATTAAGTAAGTTTCTGTATTTATTGTTTGGCACTCTTTAAACAGATCTAAACATACGATAGGAGGCTACATACTTATCTTCGTGAGTGGACAAACAAAGGGTATTTAAAACTCATATATTGCAAGTGTATTTATGAATAGCTTTATATTAAAAACTTAGGGCTATTAAGCAATATTTTCCAATAACACCGTTCTCTCAGTCGGCTTAACGGATTAAATCGATAAAAGTACAAGAAGACAATTTTAGCCTAAGCAATTAAAACCTACGGTATCATTTAAGTGTGACTTACCATTTTAATCTATTTCAGCGATTTTGATCCAAATACTAGAGAGTGTCAACCACGTGTTTAACCACCACTATTTGTAAAACATATGATGTATGATATATATTTATGCGAGCAGGGTCCCTTACCACATTTTGTAATTTATACACCAAGTATATAGTTTGTTTCTGCAAGCATAAACGCATGGGTCCCTGGGGTAACAATCCAATCTTGTTTTTAATGTTTATTACGCAATATATGTTATTTTAGATACGTGGACGCCAGGTCCATGTTATCCAATATTCCAGAAAGTTTTAACCGGGCTGCCATAGTTTTGTTTCTGCAAGCATAAACGTATGGGTCCCATAGTTATCAAACCAATCTTCTTTTCCATGTGTTGTAAAAAAAAGTAATCATGTTAGATTTACGAACATTTCACCACAAATATTTTAAATTAAAAAGACTTATGTCAAGCGCTGTAGTGAAATGAACCTAAATTCCAAAACAGCCCGATTTAGTATTTCATGGCTTCGGGGAATTCCCCTGGGTTTGGTACATTTTTTTGTTTTTAGATTAAAATCTGGGTCATGTTATCCAACTTAAAATTTTAATCCGATTTGACGACTCATTGTTGGAGATGTCGGCGCGCCATGCCATGCCTGTCGCAATCATGATTTAAGGACAAAATCTTATTTTTTAGATTATTTCCCTAGGTATTTTTTGTATTTCTTTAAAGTGTTGAATCAGTTGCTAATGCACTTACATTCCACTAAAACTGATTTAAATTTGAGAAGCCGTTCAAGCGCTATGCCCGAAAAAGCTATTTATTTAGGAATAAAACGTTTTGATTTTTTACGTACTAGGGGAATTCCCCTGGATGTATTACCCAAAATTTTGGTTTTTGCATTTCTTGACCATATTGTCTAACAAATGACAAAGTTTCATTACGATTTCCTAAACCGTTATGGTAGATTGTGAAGCCATAGGCCATAACTGTTACAATCGGGATTTAGGAACATATCTTTACTTTTAGGGTATTTCCCCGAGAAAATAATTTGTTTCTTCTCATTCGTAAAGCAATGGCCAGTACACACACATTTTACCAAATCTGATCAACATTGGAACAGTCGTTCATGCGCTATGCCCAAAAAAGCTAATTTTTTAGAAAAAAATACCGTTTTGGTTTTTTACCTCCCTGGGGAATTCCCCTCAATAAATTACCTAAAATTTTGGTTTCTGCATATCTAGACAATGTGCGCTAACAAATGTCAAAGATTCATTGCGATTCCATTATCCCTTCTGGTAGATGTTGGAGCCACAAGCCATACATGTCACAATCATGATTTGAGAACAAAATCTTATTTTTAGGGTATTTCCCTGGGTAAATTTTTATTTCTTCAAAGTGTTATATCATTGGCTAATGTTGGTTACATTTTACCAAATCTAATTAAAATTGGAGTAGCCGTTCAAGCGCTATGCCCAAAAAGGCTACTTTTTTTAGAAAAAAAAATACCGTTTTGGTTTTTCACCTCCCAGGGGAATCCCTCTCGATAAATTGCCTAAAATTTTAGTTTCTGCATATCTAGACCATGTGCGCTAACAAATGTCAAAGATTCATTTCAATTCCATTACCCCTTCTGATAGATGTCGGAGCCACAAGCCATGCATGTCACAATCATGATTTGAGAACAAAATCTTACTTTTTAGGGTATTTCCATAGGTAATTTTTTTATTTCTTCAAAGAGTTATATCATTGGCTAATGTTGGTTACATTTTACCTAATCTAATTAAAATTGGAGTAGCCGTTCAAGCGCAATGCCCAAAAAAGCATTTTTTTTAGAAAAAAATACCGTTTTGATTTTTTACCTCTCGGGGGAATCCCCGTCAATAAATTACCTAAAATTTTGGTTTCTGCATATCTAGACCATGTGCGCTAACAAATGTCAAAGTTTCATTACGATTGCATTACCCCTTCTGGTAGATGTCGGAGCCACAAGCCTTGCCTGTCAAACCTTTGACGAAAAAAAAAAAAAAGAAAAAAAAAACGGACAAAAACAATATGTGTCCCATTTTTCCAAATGGGACCCATAATAAGATAGTACGGTAACACAACATTTCGTACAGATCGTTTTGCTGACATGTCACTTAGTACACATGTCACTGACATGTCACTTAGTATCCGTCCCTTCCAAGTACGAAGGGAACATATTTGATTTTAATCGATTTTGATTCTTGCCTTTTTCA
This sequence comes from Ciona savignyi, assembly GCA_000149265.1. Classification (NCBI taxonomy): domain Eukaryota; kingdom Metazoa; phylum Chordata; class Ascidiacea; order Phlebobranchia; family Cionidae; genus Ciona; species Ciona savignyi. Next base: position 1,431,763 of record CH000298.1, on the reverse strand, counting down.
GGTTTAAACTCTTAGTAATTGTAAACGGTATGCAGATAAAAACCCTTAGGGGATTTCCCTTTATCGAAAAGTGTAAAAAATGGTTTATTTTCAACATTTTTAGGTGCTATCATTGACCCATCATTATTCTCTCTTCAGAAAATCCTAAGAAATTCAATCCTGCTTGAACTTTTATTCAGTATCATTTTCGCTCCATGTCAAAAGAAAGACATGTCCAATCGAGTGACTCATTTGGAGGTGTAATTAGTTAACGTGGTAATATCGTATTTGTTTTAATCACGATCTATCTTAAGCTTTCAGTTATGTGTTGCTGTTTACATCTCGAAGGCAAAGTGTACTCTTCAGAGTGGTACTTTCCCTCAATACAGATTGATTTCCCCGAAATATTCCGCCGACGCGGCTGCTTTGTTGTAACGTTTGTAACGTTAAACAAGAGCACTGGATTCTATAGCGTCTGAATTTTATTTACAATTGTTAAGTGCCAAATAAACGGCGCTATGCAGTTTTTTGTGTTTATCCTTAACCACTGGTTTAGGCATGTCCGGTCGCCAGGTCATTGAGTAGAAGGGGTTATCCAATCAAGGTAAAACTTTTATAAATTTTAAACCCAATGCTGATAGTTTGTCTCGACTTATAATTAAACAAAACCAATAGGGGAATGCCAAACATCGGGAAATATATAACAAAAATGGTCCATTTTTAGAATTTAAGGCGTTATTATTGATATTTCCAGATTAAAAAGGTATATTTATTACAATTTTTAAAGAAAGAAGATCACAATTTTAATTAACATATAGTCCAGTTTTCTTCACGACATTTTCCGAAATAACACATACATAAGCAATCATGTATACACTTAAAAATGCGTATAATAAATTAATGTGATAGTGGCGTATTTGCTTTATACGAAACCTATCTTGAGAGCTAAGTTTCGCGTTGTTGTTTACTGCACGTCCAAGACAAATTGTAATCTTCATAGTGGGACTTTCCCTCAGAGCAGAATGATTCTCCTATAAATATACCAGCATATAAATGGGAAGTCACATGATAGGTTCCTTTGCTATGTTCTAGAAAGATTTAGCG
>CH000298.1:1406762-1418072 GCA_000149265.1 Ciona savignyi | reverse complement strand
AACATACATCTTAAAAACGAAGATATGTTTCTGAAACATGATTGTGGCAGACATGGCATGTTGCCACGACATCTACTAGAAAGGGTATAGTAAATAAAACTCAATAAAATTTTGTAATTTGTTAGGATTTCCTTGAGACTCTAAAACCCAAAACGATATTAAAAAAAAATTAGGTTCTTTTGAGCTTAGCGCTTATACAGCTGCTCCAATTTTGATCAGATTCGGTGAAATGTTAGTGCCCTATAGCCGGCCCTGTACAATTGAGAAAAAGAAAATAAAAAATACCCAGGCAGACACCCTAAAAATTACGCTTATTCTTTTTTAACTACATATGAAAAAGAAGTTTGGTTTGATAAAATGATCCATTTTTAGAATTTAAGGCGTTATCATCGATATTTCCAGATTAAAAAGGTATATTTACTACAATTGAAGACCACTGTTTTAATTAACATAGTCCAGTTTACTTTACTAAATTTTACGAAAACGAATATACATAAGCAATCATCAATACAGTATTATGAAACGCGTGTAAAAAAATAATGTGGCTTATTTGCTTTAATACACAACCTATCTTGAGCGCTCAGTTTCGTGTTGTTGTTTACTGCACGTCGAAGCAAGTTGCACTTTTCATAGTGGTACTCTCCCTCAATGCAAAATGATTTCTTACTAAATATAACAGCATATAAATAGGAAGTCATATGACGGACGCCTTTGTTATGTTCCAGAACGATTCATCGCTATGCATTTTAAGTCAAGGGTCTTTTTTTCTATTTAAAAGTATAAAATTTTAAATGGTTAAATGCACGAAATAATTAACTTGGGTCTTTTTTGTAAGTATGTACAGGTCACTATATTTATACCATCAGAATACTTATTTTATATTGTGTAATTTAAATAATGGATAGCTAATATTATGCATTAGTCCAATTAATAGGAAAATGAAAAAAGTTATCACGTCAGCAATAGTTACATTGACTTCTGGAAACCAAACGGAATTATGGTACAATTAATGTATGATGTATACAATGTATATGATTGACAGGTTCCTTTTGATAAATTTTAACCCGTTAATCCCTTGTCCAATGACACTAATAAACAGCAGAGTAGGTTTTCGAATCGAGAACCATTCGGGAACCAACCGTCGACCTATGCTTAAAACCGATTGAGCTAACGTTTCGCATCTTACAATCAATTTTTCAATACAGGCTGATTACATTTGCAGTAGATAACAGATAAAAAGCATCATGCGACCAAGTCAAATTCGTTTTACCCAAGATTCTATAAGTGCCAACTTTGACAATAGGCTTGCAATACATGACTGTATTCAACGCATCAAAAATGGCACCATGTCGGTTAACTCATTCCCACCAATAGAGATTGCAACCTGTCGAAACGACGGACTGGTTTATTCTAATGACAACCGACGACTTTACATGTTTCGAGTTCTGGAGAAACAGGGTTACATTCGGGACATACCGGTTAGTGACACATAAAATGTAAATTTAAATAAAACACTGACCAATTGTTCGCAGATGAAAGGGGGACATATTAGACCAAAGTCAAGAAATGTTGGTTGTCACGTAAGAGTTCGTGGATCACAAACCCTCCCACATTGCCCATGTCGTCGATAATTATTAATATTTGTTTAAAGCTGTTATTTGTAATTCGCCATATACTCTAGAATCTGTTAAACGGAATTTAATTTCTATATGTTCTGTGACTGTGTAATACTAAAAAATATTAATCCATTAAAATGAATTAGTGTGTTGTTTATGTTTATGCTCGACTCGGTATCATAGGAAAAGGTGTTTATTACAAACAATACTACTCGAGGTCAAAATTGTTTTGGTAGAGTTTGCCAAATCGTATTTTGCGTAACAGTTTGTGTAAATATAAAAATCAGATGTTGAAAATTGCCGAAAATGGTGCCGCAACCTGCAGATACACCGAGGCAAAAATACACTGCTGTACAACAAGTAAAAATAATTCAATGAGAGTGAAAAGTTTGTTTTTTTGCTGCAGTTTGTTGTTGTAAGATGTTGGTGTGGCGTATTAGTGTAGGTTGTGGCTGTATCGTATTAGTGTAGGCTAGGAAAGGGTTAATTTCTTGTTTTATCCAGTTAACGGTAAAACTTCGTTGATGGTAAAGTTCATGGATTAATTATATGAGCATTCATCAGGTTACCTTTGCGAATCCAAAAACCCGAGCGCGAATTCCCGTTATCGGGAAAAATGTAAAAAAGAGGCCTCATTTCCAGCATTTTTGTTATTGCCAATATCACCGGATTAAAGGGAAATAATTACCTTAACTTTCTAATAAATTTTAAGATATAACATCACTAAAAACATAATTGGAAATAACACAGTTTAACTCATTTAACCCAATAATAAAATAAGCATATTTAATAATAATAAATAGTAAGTGACGGTGGGATAATTGCCTGATGGTGATTGGCGGTAAAACAATGATGGCAGTGTGAAAGCAACGCATTTGTTTCTATTATAATGAATGTGTGATGAGATAATGAATGTTTAATCATACAGTTATACGTCAAGATAAGATATTCACTATAGGTGTGTAAAGAGGTGATTAATAACTGTTTAATCTGAATATAGTTCGTACTAAGGGGAGTTCCCGGTATGCAAATCAAAGTCTTGCTGTATGAAGAGCATTGCCCAATAGTCTAAATATAGTACGTGTTTTGGAAAAATTAAAGTTTCACCTTCAGTAAGGTGATTACATACTGGTTTTAGGCACATTTCCTTTTTGCTGCTTAATGCTCGTTTAAGTTTAAAACCTATGTGTATTGTTCTATTAAGTTTCGAAATATCAAAGAATATCTACATCTACACACAAGTTGGTTTATGTTTACATAGATCATGTTAGCTAACATCTGTGGGTTGAATAACTTTACACAGTTTTAATGATCAATTCCCTTACTTTCTTCCAATTTCCTGGGGGAAATGGGCCGTTGGCATGAGTAGTATGACTACAAGTTTATAAATTCATAAATGTGGGTAGAAGAATAGTAAAAAAGGAAAGAGGGGGGAAGGGGGCACACTAAAATGAAAACTAGGGGGTTACGGTTAAAGGTAGGATTGAGGTTAGGATAGAATAGGATAAGATAGGATATTCATGTTTATCTCCGTGAATGGGAAAACCAATGGGTGAACACACGAGCAATCGTCAGATCACCTCGCGCCCACCGTCGGGTTACCGGAGATATTTCCATGTGTTGTATATGATACACACGTTCCTTCAATTTGGTAAAACCCATTAATCCGCTGGGTTCAGGCAATGTCCATAAAGTGCCTTGCCCAAGGACACAACCGACTAGCTAGCGACCAGTTTTTCACCTTCAATTCTTCAATTAAAAAGGCGACGCACTTAACCGCCAGACTGACCGGCCGGAGGTTAAAGCGAGGGTTACTTTTACGGTTAAAATTTGCGTTTGGGGAAATTCACTCTAACGGCTAAACAATAACAACAATAACGGCTAACAATAAATTTGCCGAAACACTTCGTGGCCACTGTCGGGTTGTTGAATATTTTACAGTGCTTTGTACGCAAAAATGCTGGAAGGGGTCATATATATATGCGCTTTTTCATACACATGATCGACCATATGGGTCAAACGTAAGCATTGTCCATAGATTTCTAAAGACTATATGATGATGGCCGCTCGGCCAAATTAGTCGCGTGTTATCGTCGCTTTATTAGAAATTCACTTGATTTAATTATTTCAAACAAAATGTTCGTTTCAAATAACATTTGTAACGTTAAACAAGAGCACTAGCATCAGATTTTTACGTACAACAGCGAAGTGCGATCAAACGGCGCTATGCAGTTTTGTTGTGTTTATCCTTGACCACTGGTTTAGGCATGCCCGGTCGCCAGGTCATAGGGTAGAAAGGGTTATCCAATCAGGTTGAAACTTTTCGTATATTAAACTAATTGCTAATAGTTTGCCTCGACCTATAATTGAATATAATTATATATATAATTAAATAAAACCCATAGGGAAATACCCATCATCGGCAAATATATATAAAAATTTTAAGGCGTTATCATCGATATTTAAAGATTTAAAAGGTATTTACTCCAATTGTTTAAAAAGAAGACCACTATTTTAATTAACATGGTCCAGTTTACTTCATGAAATTTTCCGAAAACGAACATACATAAGCAATCATCAAAACACTATTATGAAACGCGTGTAAAAAAATAATGTCGCTTATTTGCTTTATACACAACCTATCTTGCGCGCTCAGTTTCGTGTTGTTGTTTACTGCACGTCGAAGCAAGTTGCACTTTTCATTGTGGTACTCTCCCTCAATGCAAAATGATTTCTTACTAAATATAACAGCATATAAATAGGAAGTCATATGACGGACGCCTTTGTTATGTTCCAAAACGATTCAGCGCAATGCATTTTAAGTCAAGGGTCTTTTTTTCTATTTAAAAGTATAAAATTTTAAATGGTTAAATGCACGAAATAATTAACTTGGGTCTTCTTTGTAATTATGTACAGGTCACTATTTTTATACCAGAATACTTATTTTATATTGTGTAATTCAAATAATGGATAGCTAATATTATGCATTAGCCCAATTAATAGGAAAATGAAAAAAGTTATCACGTCAGCAATAGTTGCATTGACTTCTGGAAACCAGACGGAATTATGGTACAATTAATGTATGATGTATACAATGTATATGATTGACAAGTTCCTTTTGCTAAATGTTAACCCGTTAATCCCTTGTCCAATGACACTAATAAACAGCAGAGTAGGTTTTCGAATCGAGAACCATTCGGGATCCAACAGTCGGACCGATACTTAAAACCGATTGAGCTAACGTTTCGAATCTCACAATCGATTGTTCAATACAGGCTGATTACATTTGCAGTGGATAACAGATAAAAAACATCATGCGCCCAAGTCAAATTCGTTTTACCCAAGATTCTATAAGTGCAAACTTTGACAATGGATTTTGCACGACGCCAATACATGACTGTATTCAACGGATCAAAAATTGCACCATGTCGGTTAACTCATTCCCACCAATAGAGATTGCAACCTGTCGAAACGACGGACTGGTTTATTCTAATGACAACCGACGACTTTACATGTTTCGAGTTCTGGAGAAACAGGGTTACATTCAGGACATACCGGTTAGTGACACATAAAATGTAATTTAAATAAAACACTGACCAATTGTTCGCAGATAAAATGGGGACATATCAGACCAAAGTCAAGAAATGTTGGTTGTCACGTGAGAGTTCGTGGATCACAAACCCTCCCACATTGCCCATGTCGTCGTTAATTATTAATATTTCATTAAAGTTGCTATTTGTAATTCGCCCAATACTCTAGAATCTATTAAACGGAATTTAATTTCTATATGTTCTGTGACTGTGTATTACCAAAAATATTAATCCATTAAAATGAATTAGTGTGTTGTTTATGTTTATGCTCGACTCAGTATCAATGGAAAGGGTGTTTATTACAAACAATACTACCCGAGGTCAAAATTGTTTTGGTAGAGTTTGCCAAATCGCATTTTGCGTAACAGTTTGTGTAAATATAAAAATCGGATGTTGAAAACTGGATTAAAGGGCATCATTGCCGAAGAGTGCTGCCGCAACCTGCAGATACACCTAGAAAAAAATACACTCCCGTACAACAAGTAAAAATAATTTAATAAGAGTGAAAATTTTTTTTTGCTGCAGTTTGTTGTTGTAAGATGTTGGTGTGGCGTATTAGTGTAGGTTGTGGCTGTATCGTATTAGTGTAGGCTAGGAAAGGTTTAATTTCTTGTTTTATCCAGTTAACGGTAAAACTTTGTTGATGGTATAGTTCATGGATTAATTATATAAGCATTCATCAGGTTACCTTTGCGAATCCAAAAACCCGAGCGCGAATTCCCGTTATCGGAAAAATGTAAAAAAGAGGCCTCATTTTCAGCATTTTTGTCATTGCCAATATGACCGGATTAAAAAGAAATTATTACCTTAACTTTCTAAGAAATTTTAAGATATAATATCACCAAAAACATAATTGGAAATAACCCAGTTTAACTCAATTAACCTAATAATAAAAAAAGCATATTTAAAAATAATAAATAGTAAGTGACGGTGGGATAATTGCCCAATGGTGATTGGCGGTAAAACAATGATGGCACTGTGGAAGCAACGCAATTGTTTCTATTATAATGAATGTGTGATGAGATAATGAATGTTTAATCATACGGTTATACGTCAAGATAAGATATTCACTATAGGTGTGTAAAGAGGTGATTAATGACTGTTTAATGATTAAACAAACCTTAATCTGAACGCGTGCTATGAAGGTAAATGAAACTGATAACTAGTTTTAGTAGAATTAAATTTCTGAGGGATTATTATCAAGCGCATGTAAAAGCTTGACAAGTTGATTATCAAGTTTGAATGGTTATCTCGAGAACCCATTACTTTTTGCTTGCAGAAACAAAAGTTATACATTTTGCATGAGTTATACCAAGGGTGATTCGGTTACCTGGGACTCCCGTTTCCGTATGCAGAAAAATATAAGCATCGTAGAGTGAAAATGGGTTTTATAAACAGTGTTGTTAAATAACGGTAACCCTTCCCGGCTCGTAAAAATATGCTTATAAAGAAGTATTTATTATGATATATTCTGATCGAAATTAACTTAAGTTGTTACTGCCAAGAATTATTATTACAAACAAATATGACGAAGTTACACGATAACTTCGTCATATTTGTATGTAATAAAAATAAGAAACCCACTACTGTGTACACAGGATGCTTTAATGAATAGAAATAAAATATTTTTTTCTGTTTACTTTTAAATCATTTCCTTAACGTGACATACTCGAGCGAACGATCTATTTTAGTTATTTTGCTGCTTATAATACGTGTTGTAAAAAGAGCAAGGCAGATATATATATACAAATAGTGGTGATGAAATAAAAATGAGAGGCAGTAGTTAGACGGTTATAGCCCCATTATATGTACCTTAATTTAAAATTGTGTTTCCATTTATAAGTGTAAATTCCAAATGTAGCCAGGGTTTTTATTACAATCTTAGTACCATTAGTGGATAATAAAATGTAACATTTTACTTCCACGTAAGTGTAATTTCCAACTGTATCTTGTAGATTTTGAGTAAGATGGAGAAGTTATATTGTCTTCTTGCTTTTATCTTTACTGGCGCTGGTGGATTCTCGTACATTGTGTTCGGCAGCACTGGGAAATCCGATTTGTTTCCAAACTGGTTCACCCAAGGCCCCGGAATCGTATCAGCAAAATACCCGACACCATTTTCGCCGGTTCCGGCCGTTGTAAGTATTAATATTGTAATTTGTAGAGTTTGGATTTGCTGGCTTGCTGCTTTAGGATTTAAAAAAATCGAAGTTTGTAATATGTTAAATTCATTATATTTAGAATAATGAGAGGGCTCAACCAATTAAGACGTAGATGAGAGGCAGGATGTGACGAGTGGTATCCTCCATGAGTCATTGTTTTTAAACAAGTGAAAAAATCTAAGACTTCCTATGTCAGGATTTTGAGTGACAACCGTTTACTTAACGACACTTTGCATAGCAGAAATAGGGAACTAGTTAGTTAAACACCATTTATAGCGCTATCGTTTTAAACCCTGAATAACTTATCATTTCGCCGGAGTCGAAACATAGGTGTCAGGCGATTAAATTACCCACTAATACGACGTTTATCCACAATGGAAGTTATATCAAAATCCCACATTTGCAGGCTGCGATAGCTTGGGTATTCACGTTCTTAACAAACATGGTAGCTCAGATGTACCTCTTTGTTACACTCCCGAAGAAAAAAATGTTCCCAGGGGTAAGAGAATTGTGTGTATTTTTTAACCTTTGGTTAATTTATTGACACGAAATAATTACTTTAAACTAAGTGTATTAATTAACTTCGTATAAAATATACCATGAGTTATTATGTAACTAGAGAACTTGTTTGTTTCATTAAGAAAATATGGATATACAGTTCAAATAGATAAGTTGGGAACCCATCAGAATCTACTTGCAAAATCAAACTTTGTACGCTTTGTATAAGATATATTAAGGGTGATGAGGTATAGCCAGGGAACCAAATGCAGGAACGTACATTCAAGATAAGTGTTAAAAATAGTGCTGACTAACACGTGGTTAAGACTATCTTGATTTTAATTCAAATACAATTTAATTTTCTCGAAATATTGACCTTGAAATTTGTTATAACATTTTTGCTCTATAGGTATTTCACTTTAGTTGGATTTTCGGCGCCATTCTTTCTGCGACGTGGGGTTTTGCGTATGACTGGGAATTACAAGTGTTTGTTTTGGTAGTTTTTACAATCAAGTTGATTCTTCTGATAATTCAAGTTATCGTCGGAATGAAGGTCTACTATGAGAATTCATACCAATTTTCATGTAAGTTTTCATGCAAAAACCTAGGCGTCTTAAGTTTGATTTTTGTCTTTTCACAAACAGTTTTAGAGCCACATTTTAAATAATGGATTAAAGGGTAAAATAAATATGGTGTCTTGAATGTATTTAAAAGATTGATCCGTTTCACCCACCATGGGTTATACACATCAACACTATTAATCCTATATAAACAACAGAGTGAAATATATCGGATAAAAACTGATTAAACAAGGTATTCTTGATTGTGTTTAAACCTGTTTAGCATTTTCGTCCTATCTTATATCTTAACCGACCGTAAATATTTAATCTTTCCCAAAGCCAACTTTCGATGGGCCTTTTAGTATATTGTCCTGGACAGCATTGCGTTACTCACGACATACATCGCCATGGTGTTACCTGCAATGGCAATACAAGCTGTTGGATATAAGTATTCGGCTCACCTTAAAGTGTCACAACACAGAGGTTATATCCTTCCCCTTTGTTAATGTTTAACTCTTGGTTATAAATTTACGAATATTTGTCAGGTCAAATCAATTGCGTACACAAACTTTAGTTTGACTGATCAATTTGATAAGTTAGTTTAGTCCAAGTGTTGTGGATTCGAAACTAATCGATAGCAAGACGGTTGTGTCCAACTGCTTTAAGTGTCATTGAAATCATGAGGTGATCAATATTAATGACGTCATGTGGTGATAACAGAATGAACTCAGCCATCATGAAATATTAGAAATGCTCCTTTTGCGAATATGGTATCAGAATTGCTATAGGTTCTATCCAAATTAATGGAATGTCTTTTAGACAAAACACCTCAAGAAAACCCGGGTTGCGCAGGGTAATTTGACGATTTTCCTTCTGTTAACGCAGCCTTGCATTTTCCCTCTTGCTATAATAAACATAAATATTTGAGTAAAATCTATATTCAGAATGACGACTCACTCTTTTGAGTTGGCCGTTCTCATCCAAATGTTCCTTATCTCATTCAAAACACTTTATTTTACATTTTTAGAGTGGATAAGTCTTTACACTGCTGAAGTTATGGGGGCAATAGGAATTGTGACGACATTTGTAGTTTGGGTTGTGATTGATTTTGTTTTGTACCCAAAGAAATCTGCAATCCTTCGATCAGTTTACCCAACTTTTTTCTATTTGTTCTTTGGGTTCTTTATCTCAAACTACTCGTCCGTTGAAGGTAATTATAATAAAAATGTGGTAATATTGAAGCCATACCAGCAGCGTTAAATTGCATAGACGAATTACTTCACATTTTGTTTAACTTAATAATAGAATTTTAAAAACATTCAATAGGTGCCTTGCCCAATGACACAACCTATTAGCAATCAAGTTATTATCGGTCTACACCACTTTTTTACCTTAAGGTTCCATCAGTCTTACAAACGATGTAACACGTAGAACTAAAATGTTTTAGGTAGTTACTTGTTAAGTTGGGGGTGTATTTTTTTCTTATCGGTCTAAATTTCTAACCCACGTATGGCTCGTAAAAAAAGTTTTTCCCTTCTTTGGTTTATGTATTGGTCGCGTTAATCATTTGGCCATGCCCAATTAACCATTTAAGTTAGGGCTATATTACGTTATAAATAATGTGGTAATATGCAGTGGTATTGTGAACTACAACTTGCAGAAAAACTCCAAATGTTCAAAATAGTCTGCGCGTTATAATATTATATCACGATATTATAACGTTGCACGATCATCACGTCCATCGCTTTCCGATCACGTTTCATCACCTTTTCTGTCAGTTTGACTCTGTGGTAGCAGTTTGATACTATGTTGAATGAAAATTTAGCCAAATTACTAACATATTTAACATACTACAATCGCCCGGAAGAGCCGATTTTAGACACAACGTCATTCTAAGATTATTTTGTTATAACGTCATTTATTTTCCTATGTACGGAGAAAAAACGATTATCCTGTCCTAATCATTTATTTCTTACAGGCTTGAATCGCTACAACATTCTTTGTTTAGTGATGTTTTCCATATCTTTAGCTGCTTTCATCTTTCGATACAAGATTAAGGGAGAGGTACCCAAACAGAAAAAAAGTACCTGACTTCCTGAATATGTTTCCGACCCATTTCCTTTTTCTCATTTCCAATTTTTCTCATTTCTCAATCAAAATGAGTTATATCCTGCATGTAAATAGTATTTTATGTCATTTGAACCATTTTAAACAATTAACTTGTGACATATATTGTATGAATTATTTGTATGTTATATGTAAATTGATCAGAAATCAAATATAGAAATTAAACCAGTGTCTGCAAAAGCAAAGCAAAACAAGATTCCTCTTGATTCACAAAACATTTGAATTCGACTAAGTATAGCGTAGTTAAGTAGTATGTCGGTGCGCGCCTGGTAATATAACGTATTTTTTCATTTAATTTATTATAAAAACACTCCACTTGTGGCATATGTAATTAACTTACAGTTAATTAAGTGAGTTCTGTATTTATTGTTTGGCACTCTTAAAACAGATCTAAACATACGATAGGAGGCTACATACTTATCTTCGTGAATGGACAAACGAAGGGTATTTAAAACTCATACGACAAGATATTGCAAGTGTATTCATGAATAGCTTTATATTAGCAACTTAGGGCAATTAAGGGAGTCGGTTTAACCGATTAAATCGATAAAAGTCAACATGTCTTATTATCGGTCTTTCCAAGTTCATAGGGGACATTTTTACTCTGTTTTTTCCTTGCTTTTTCCTATGTATTGGGTAGAACGGATTATCCAATCAGGTTTAGACTGTTACTAATTGTAAACGATGTGCTAATAGTTTGCCATGACGTTTAATTAAACAAAAACCCTTAGAGATATTCCCGTTATCGAAAAATGTA